>RCUC01121677.1:0-56037 GCA_003697995.1 Taxidea taxus jeffersonii | reverse complement strand
AAAAAAAAAAAAAAAAAAAAAAGGAGAGGGAGATCATAGATACACAGGCCATGTGAAGCCAGAGGCAAAGACTCATTCCTTAGAGTGATACATCTACACACCAAGGAATGCCAAGGACTGCCAGGAGGCACAAAAGGATTCTTCCCAGAGCCTTTGGAGGGTATGTGGCCTGCTGACACCTTGATTTCAGACCACCAGCATCCAAAACTGTGAACAAGGGAAGTTTCTGTTGCTTTAACCCACCTTGTTGGTGATAATTTGTTATAGCAGTGCTAGTAAACTAATACATGTGGCTAGTAGAAAATGTTCAGTTATCTATGTGGCTCATACTATATTTCCATTGGACATCACTGCACAAGAGTTTAAAAGGAATCTACCTCCCGTCAAAACCCAAGTCTTTGCTGTAGACCCTAACAGCTTATGCCTAGAATAGTCCCAACATTTTCTAAGTGGTTCTAAGTAGTTCTGGTCATACCCCTCTGAGATATCTGGAAATTCCTTGAGCTTGGCTCACTTGTTTCAGGATTTGGGGGCGGGGAGCAGGTGGGACAGGATATACGAAGTACTTCCTACACGTGTACATGCACCATGGGAAACGTGGAAACCTCTGTGCACAAAAATTTTAATACGTGTGGGACTTCTTGCCCAGTTTACTAAAAAGGACATACTAAGTCCTTTAGAAAACATTCAATGCCATTATCCTTGACTGCCAGCAAAGCACTTTCTGCCACGTGTTCCAAGCTACCGCCCCATGCCCTCTGCCTTGGCCTTTATATCTCCTTTCCAGATGTGCAAGCCCAGCCACTGTTCTTCCTGATAAGAGTTTTCCTTCAAAGCACCTTCCCCTGTCTTTCCTTAATTAGGCAAGACAGCTGCTATCTACGGGAACTCCCACGGGCATTGGCCTTGTGGCTTTAACAAAGTACCAGCTGAAGGACAACCTTTAAGGGATTGTGCTGCCAAGCCAATTACCACAGCTAGCAACCCCGGCACAAGGAGGGGAAAGCTGCCCGGATGACTTCATCTCCCCCAAGAGCAAGTCTCTGCAGACATGGCAGAACCAAGAAGAAAAGGCCATTGGATTGCTTCAACAGGCCCAGGATAAAAATGATTTTGCCCCAGTAGAATCCAGGGTTACATGGCAAAAGAATGCAACAGCCTCCGTTGTAGTCTGCAGAAGCCAGGACAGAGGATGAGAAAGAAGCTGAACTGGATAAACAAGCGATCATGACTCAGAGGACAGACAGACAAGCGAGTAGGGTACTTCTAGTTCACTCGGTGGCGATGAGATGGGTGTAAAGATATTTGGGTGACATCCAGAGGAACAAGAGAAAGACAACCAAGCTGACTAGCAGGATTCAGTCATGCTTAAAATACTGGAAAGCCCTATTTGCTGGAAAACTGAAATCAGTGACAGGGATGCCCCACAGCAAGAACACACTGAAGGGAAATTTAAGGAGTAAAACTATGAATCCAACACTTATTAAGCACCTAAAATGAGAAAAGCACTTGAACACTTGTTCTTATCTCATTCTGTATGAGGAAGATATTAATTATTCCAATTATTCAGAAGAGAAAACTAAGGCTCTAAGATTTGCCTGAACTTTTTCAGTCTACCCTGCAGAAGCACTGGGTATATTCAGGCAGATATCTGTGGTCCTGTGGTTGTGTGTGGTGGTCCTCACTCTATTTTACTACCTCTCTGCTCTGGGTTAGACAAGAGTAGAATGTTTAAGTCAACACCAAAACCATTATGAAATACAACTTCATATCCTCAAGGATGACTATAATCAAAAGAGCAGACAATAAAAAATGTTGACAAGGATGTGGAGAAATGGGAATCTTCAAACAATATTGGAGGGGATGTAAAATAGTATCCACTGTAGAAAAGAGTTTGGTGGTTTCTTAAACATAGACCGATGGAATAGAATAGACAGCCCCAAAATAAACCCTCAAATAAAAATCAAATGATTTTTGAGGCACCTCGGTGGCTCAGTCATTAAGCAGTTGCCTTTGGCTCAGGTTGTGATCCCAGGGTTCTGGGATTGAGCCCCACCATCAGGCTCCATGTTCAGTGGGAAGCCTGCTTCTCCCACTCCCACTCCCCCTGCTTGTGTTCCCTCTCTGGCTATCTCTCCCTCTGTCAAATAAATAAAATCTTAAAAAAAAAAAAAATCAAATGATTTTTGCCAAGACCATTCAATGGGGAAAGGGCAGTCTTTTTAAACAAATGACACTAGAAAAACTGGACATTCACCTGCAAAAGAATGAAGCTGTTTGACCCTTGCCTCACACTACATACAAAAATTACCTCTGAATGGATCAAAGACTTAAACGTAAAACCTAAACTATAAAACTCTTAAAAGAAAACAGAGGAAAAGCTTCATGACATTGAATTTGGCAATAATTTCTTGATAGGACACCAACAACACATGCAACAAAAGAAAAAAGAACTGGATTTAATCAAAATTAAAAGCTTCTGTGCATCAAAGAACACAATCAATAGAGTGAAAATGCAAACCACAGGAGAAAAAAAAAAAAAAACAGGGTACCTGGGTGGCTCAGTGGGTTAAGCCCCTGCCTTCCCCTCAGGTCATGATCCCAAGGTCCTGGGATAGAGCCCTGCATCAGGCTCTCTGCTCAGCGGGGAGCCTGCTTCCCACCCCACTCTGCCTGCCTCTCTGCCTATTTGTGATCTCTCTCTCTTAATAAATAAATAAATAAATAAATAAATAAATAAATAAATAAAATCTTAAAAAAAAAACCCTCCCAGTCAAATACCTGATAAGAGTTTAATATCCAGATTATATAAAGAACTCCTAAAACTCAACAACAAAAGAATAAACAACCTAATAGAAAAAATGGGCAAAAGACTTGAATAGACATTTCTCCAAAGTCATACAAATGGTCAATAAGTACATGAAAAAATACTAAAATTCACTAATCCTTAGGAAAATGCAAATCACAACCACCATGAGATATCCCCTCATACTCATTACGATGGCTATTAACAAAAACACTGAAAAGAACAAGTGCTAGTGAGGATGTAGAGAAACAGGAACTTTCGTGCATTGTTGGTAGAAAGGAAAATTGGCCAGGCATTATGAAAAACAATATGACAGTTCCTCAAAATATTAAAAATAGAATTACCATATGATCTAGCAATTCCATTTCTGGGTATATACCCCAAAGAATTGAAAGCAGGAACTTAAATATTTAACTTCACACCCAAGTTCACAAAAACATTATTTGTAATAACTAAAAGGTAGAAGTAACCCAAATAGCCACTGACAGAGAATGGATAAACAAATTGTAGTATATAATAGAAGGGAATATTATTCAGCCTTAAAAATGAAAAGAAATTCTGACACATGTTTAAATATGGATGAGCCCTGAGGGCAGTGTGTTAGGTAAAATAAGCCAGTCACAAAAAAAAATAAGTCCACTTGCTTGAGATGCCTAGCATAGACAGATCACAGAAAAGTCAGTAGATTGTGATGGCTCCCATGAGTGGAGGGGAAGGAGGAATGAGGATTATTGTTTAATGGGTATAAAGTTTCAGTTTGGGAAGATGATACAAGTTCGTGGATAGCGCCTGGGTGGCTAGTGGGATAAAGCCTCTGCCTTCGGCTAGGTCATGATCTCAGGGTCCTGGGATCGAGCCCCACATCTGGGCTCTCTGCTCAGCAGGGAGCCTGCTTCCTCCTCTCTCTCTGCCTACTTGTGATCTCTGTCAAATAAATAAATAAAATCTTAAAAAAAAAAAAAGAGTGAGATGCTGATATATATGCCATAGGAATGAGCTTCAAAACATTATGCTAAGTATAAGAAGCCAGGCCCATACTGTATAATTCCATTTATATCAGTTCCAGGAAAGGCAAATATATAGACACAGAAAGTAGATTGGTTAGTCTGAGGCTGGAGTGAAAACAGGTTTGACCGCAAATGGACACAAGGATCTTTTGGGGGAGATGGAAATCTAAAACTTAATTTTCCTAAAAGTCACTGAATTGTAAACTTAAAACCACAGACTTTTAGGGCATCCAATTATATCTCACTAAAGTTTTTTAAAAAGACAAGAACTGGGGCACATGGGCTGCACAGCTGGTTGAGTGTCTGACTCTGCCCTGGGTTGTGATCTCAAGGTCATGGGACTGAGCCTGGAGTTGGGCTCCAAGTTCAGTATGGAGTGGGCTTGGATCTCCCTCTCCTTTTGCCCCTCCCCCTAAAATAAATAAATAAGTCTTTAAAAGTATAAAATTAAAAAAATTAAAAGGCAAGAACTGCTAATAACTAATTTCCTTTCAAATACAGGTCTTCTGCAAAATTTTGCAGAAAATGTGTCCCAAAATTGAGGTATATTTTCTCCTCAAAATTAAAGAAGCTTAATAAGCTACATTTGGGGAGGGGGTGGGGAAAGACCAGCAAATGGGGGTCTCCATCCTTGTCCTCCCCTGATCTGAAAAAGCAAACTAAGTTAGTGTCTAGGTAGCCACAGCTCCACTGTCAGAATTTGTCTTAGCAAAAGAGGAATGATGGGAATAAGTCATTAAGTAGGTTGCCCTGTTTTTAAAATGAATGGAGACTTTGAAACAATTAAAACTTGCTAATAATGAAGCCGTATTCACTGGTGCTTCTTTTGGGCTCTCATTCAATACTCTTGACTTGCCGACATCCAACTTTCTGGCATTCTCACAGCTTCATTCAAGCCTAACTGGACTCTAAATGGATTTCTGTACAGTGAATCTAGTTCCCCTCCTTGGATTGTAGTATAAACTGAAGGGTGCAGTCTTCGGGGGAGGGAGGGGAGACAGACACGTTCTGGAGATTCGAGAAAGGGAGTGAAATTCAGAATGCAGGAGGCCGGGGGAGAGGGCTAACATTTTCATTTACCACTGTAGTGAGCTGTCTGAATTTTCCTCTAAACAGTGTGCATGTGTTACTCTGGGAAAAAAATATCTTTTAATCCTAATTTAAAACAACAACACCTGAAGTCCTGTAAGCAGTTGTGATCCCAATAAATTTGGAAGTCAAGTGCTTTGGAAGCAATTTGGATAATGCTCCTGGGATATGGAGCTGGGCTTCTCAAACTTTAATCTGCTCCTGAATCACCCAGGAAATCTTAAAATGCAGATTCAGATTCAGTAAGTCCGAGGTGCACCCCAAGATCCTGCTTCTCTAAAAAGTTCCCAGGTGAGGAACACACTTGGAGTAGCAAAGACCTGAAAAAAGAAAGTGGTCTGATGGAAGTGCTGACACCTTCTGCCTTTCCCAAGATGAGCCTCAGTTTTCCATATTCGGTTTAAATGTAAATGGCTAGCTAATCCTTTCTGGGACAGAAATTCTTTCTCCGCCCATGACAATCCTTCCAGTTCACACGGCTGTACGTGGAAATCCAGGAGACACCATAAAGCTAGGATTTTAAAAGATTTTGGATTTTAAAAGACTGGGTACTTTTTTTTTTTAAGATTTTTATTTTTAAGTAATCTCTACCCAATGTGGGGCTCGAACTCACCACCCCAAGATCAAGAGTTGCATGCTCCACGGAGCCAGACAGGTGCCCCAAAAATGTGGGTACTCTTGGCATAAGTGAAAAGGAGAAGGTGGGAGTGGGTGTGGGAGACTTTCCTCAGGAGCTGTATCTGCCCGGAATTGAAAGTAAAAACAGAAGTGGAGGGGGAGAAAAGATAACCAGCGTGCTAATTCAGGCAGAAACATCTCTGAAGACCTTAATGAACAGTGCCATTTTGGTCTGGGAAGTCATGAGAACACAAAGCAAATACTGCAGAGTGGACAAGGATACAGAAGGAGAATGGAAAATATGCCAAGAGGAAATGACCCAGGTAAAAACACTCTACTTAAACACTCCTCTTCCAAGCTCTCCGAGATGACTCCAATATGAAATCAACAGAAAACCTTCCTGACCTCCAACATCAAATCAACAGAAAACCTTCCTGACCTCGCTGTCTGGAAGAAATCCTAGGCCTGGGCTGGAGCCCTCTTAATGCTAAATAATCAGGTCTGAATGAATGAAAGGCCCAACCCTTAGGCATTATCTAAAGAGCTGCTAAATGACTCCAGCGCTACCAAATGGCCTAGGGATGGGCCAGACCCTGCACCACATCTGAGTCCGCCTCCAGGACCAACCCAAGCATGCATCACCCCAGGAAGGGCCTCAAGAGGCCCTGAATGACACCAAGGCCAAGAAACTGGTACCCCAGAACCCTAAATCCCAGGCAATCCCTGAGTCTCTTCTAATACACACAGAACTAATCTCAGACCTCGCCGGTGAACTTGCCAGCGCAGATAGCTCAGTCGTCACCAGTGGAAAGACTTGTCAAACTGCTTGGCTGACATGGAGCAGGCCAGACAACCGGCTGACAGAATTTTTCACCCTACAGCCTGTTGTTCTGGCACCACGTCAGCCAGGATGAGCAAAACAAACAGCGCCACATATGCTGCTTCCCTGGACAGCTCACACTCTCATGGTATACCCAGCATCATTCGGGCTGAGGCTTAGCAACCCCACACAACCAGCCCAACCTGCAAACCAAAACATTCAGCCTGCGTCCCCAACTGCCCACACCTGGCATCTCTGCCCAGGAAGTCAACGTCAGGCTAACCCTCAACCCCAACACCCCTTTTCAATTAGCCTATCCCCTTCAGTGCCCTCCACCTTTCTCCCAGTCCCTGAGGCTCAGTACATCTGCATTCATTGCCCTCACCCAAAGCCCTCTGACTCTTCTTTCCAAGTCTCTCCCGGATCGACATCTTCTCCATTCTCACTGGCAGGGCCTGGGTCAGGCCTTCGACAGCAGGTCAGAAAAAACAGCTTTCTTCTCACTTTGAATCCATCCCCTCTCTCACTCCATCTAAAATGCACGGGACCCATCATTCTACTCTAAAATGCCATCTAACAATGTCCAGCATTCCTGCCTAATGCTTCCCAAGGCAATTTTAGCCAACACCATCTTATTCCCTCCCCCCCAATAACCCCACAGGACAAGTAATTCAATGCTTACAGAAGGGGGTGTGGCTTGCCTGAGTTACCCCAGCTGGCAAAGAAGCAGGAAGCCAAAACCAAAACCTAGAACTTCTCGCTGGCACTCTCAAATATCTCGGGGCTCCTCCTTCTTAAAGTGCTAAGACTCGCTACTATTAAATGAATTCAGTCCAAAATTTTCTACCTGAAATTCAAGACTTTCTATCAGCTGGTTTCTTCTTACCCAGAGAGAGGTTCCTACCACCCCCCTCCCCAATTCCTGGGTACTTGTTTTTCCTTTTTTCTTCTATTTGGCTGATCTCTTTATTAAGATCAGTAGTCACTATTTAGCTCTGCTTTTAACTATAAAGGCAGCTACCATTTTTCGAGCACTTAGACTATTTCAGATACTACACCAAACGGCTAAGTGGATTATCTCATTTTATTATCAAAACAACACTTGACTACTAAAAGACACACCTAATTTAACACATCCGGAAAAAGGACTCTTGATACTTGCCCACTTCTAAAACAGCTGTGCTCAAGGTCCTGCCCAACTTTGTAAATGGACCTACTATCCTTCCATTGCTCCAACCAAAATCCTAGACCTTTGGCTCATTTCTGTCTTTTGCGTACAACAAATCCAGTTCTGCCTCTTCTGCTATTTTCCCCCTCCACTACCATCATCCTTGTGCAAGCCACCATCCACCTCGCGTCTACCCTGCCATCCCCTACACTGCCCTGACTTCAACCGGCTCTCCTCTTGCACACTTTACTCTCCTCAAAGCAGCCAAAGGGGATGCTTCAAGACCCAAATCTTTTCCAAATCCATCTGAAACAGCCCGGATGCCCAACAGCAGGTGAGGAGACGAACAAACTGGCACATCGGTACAGTGCAGTACCTCTCAGCAATAAAAGGAAATTAACCACTAAGGCATGTAGCACGGATGAATCTCAGACCACACTGAGTGGAAGAAGAACAGTGCATACTGTGTGGCATCATTTACATGAAATTGTAGAGTATCAAAACTAATATATCGTGATGCAAAGTAGATTAGTGTTACTTCTAATTGAGAGGCATTTAAATGGCAAGGGGCAGAAGTAAACTTTCTAGGGTGATTAAAATGCTCTGGGTTTTGACATGCATGTGGTGAAAACAACCAGGACTGGAAATCAAGTAATTTCACTGTGTGAAAATTATACATACTCAGCCATCTGGCCCCATCTACCTCTCACTTCACCTCCTACACTCCTCCCCTTGCCCCCATCTAGCCACACGGGTCACCTGGCCACCCTTGAGCATGCTAAGTCATTTCTACCCCCAAGTCTTTGCATCCCCACCTGGCACCCTCTGCACACACATGCACACACATACCCCCGCAGTGGCTGACTTTTTGTTAGCATTCAGGCCCCAGACCAGATCCCATCCACAGAGAGACCTTTCTGTGCACGTATTGGGAGAACTCCCCAGGCACTCTCATTTACTTCTTTGTTTTCATTCTCTGTGTGGCATGTGGCACTTACCATTTTCTGCTATTTTCTTGTTTACTGTCTGCTTCTGCTACCAGAAGCAAGCTATACAAGAGTAAAAACCCATCTGTCACTGTATCCCCAGCATCTAAATCAATGCCTGGCACATGATACAGGATGTAACAGTTGAATGAATGGGTGAAGTTGACAATATCACACTCTCCATTTTATAGCTATGAAGTCTGAGGCACAGCGAGGAAGCAGCACACCAGTGTTCAAACCCGGGCAGTCTGTTCCCTGGGTCTACGCTCTAAGCCACTCTGATGTCTTGCTCCCTTCACTTCTGCTTCTCTGCTGTTTTATACCATTTGCTCCACTTGGGCTGAGCCTCTCTCCTACACCTCTACCTGCCCCAACTTATAAGGGGTTTTCTCTGTGTTGACTTCATATTTGATCATTCACTTAAATTTTTCTTTCCCTCTAGACCTGTCTCCCCAGGAAGATGAAGGGGTCCTTGTGGCTTTCACTTCCTTTTGTCACTCACCACCCACCAGGGCAGAGCCTGGACACAGGCCCCTAACCAATACTCATGGATGTGCTCCCCTGGAGGTGGGGTGAGTCAGGCAGTCCGTGCTACGGGTATGTGCAAATCCTGGGTTACATGACTCACTTTGCTGTTTCAAAGTAATGCTGACCTTGGCTTCCTTGGCATTCTGCCATCCAGTTTCAACAGCAGCTTGTTAGAGCTAATGCAAATTAGAGCTGCCACCATCAGTCACTATGATACTACTCAGGTCTCATTCCTGTACTTCTGGAATCTCCTGCATACCACAGAAGCCTTGTGGAAGGCTGCACATGCTGACAGCATGCAATGATGGGGGCTTTCTTGGAGGGTGGAGAACTAATGCAAGCATCCCCATGTGTCCTGCCCCGAGGTCACTGAAGAGATTACTCAAAGCCTCCTCCTAAGGTCAGGTGGCATATCATTCCAAATGGATCATCACAGACATTATTCACCCTTTTTTGCGAAATACATGCATTCATCTCCTGATTAAAAAAATAATAAGCCCTCTCTCTGGGCATCTGGGTACAAACAGAAGAACATATTAAAGAAAGCCCATGGTAACGTTTAGTTTAAGTGGGCAGCAAACCAACAAAAAATATAAATAGCAGTTAGAAAACATGTCTTTGTAGATGATTCTTTTTCTAGTTCACTAACACCATATAGACTTTTAGGATATATGGTATGGCCTTTTTCTTACTTCATAGGTTTTTGGGTTTTGGGTTTTTTAAGATTTATTTATTTAAGGGCACCTGGCTGGTTCAGTCATTAAGCATCTGCCTTTGGCTCGGGTCATGTTCCCAGGGTCCTGGGATCGAGCCCCCATCCGGCTCCCTGCTCAGCAAGAAGCCAGCTTCTCCCTCACCCACTCGCCTTGCTTGTGTTCCCTTTCTCGCTGTATCTCCCTCTGTCAAATAAATAAATAAAATCTTTTTTTAAATTTAATCTTTTTTTATTAGTCAGAGAGAGAGAGAGAGCGAGTGAGCACAGGCAGACAGAGAGGCAGGCAGAGGCAGAGAGAGAAGCAGGCTCCCTGCCAAGCAAGGAGCCCGATGTGGGACTCGATCCCAGGACGCTGGGATCATGACCTGAGCCGTAGGCAGCCACTTAACCAACTGAGCCACCCAGGTGTCCCAAATTTAATCTTTTTTAAAAAAAGAAAAAGATTTTGTTTATTTATTTGAGAGAGTGAGCAAGAGAGAGCGTGCGCACAAGCAGGGAAGGAGTAGGGGGAGAGGAAGAAGCAGACTCCCCACTGAGCAGGGAGCCCAATGTGGGCCTCAATCTTGATGGGGGACAACAGGAGCCTGACCTGAGCCGAAGGCAGACATTTAACCGACTCAGCCACCCAGGCACCCCTCACTTCATAGGTTTTAACTCTACTGGTCTCACAACACAACTACCGTGTGAGAATTTACTTCCAATTTGCAGAAGAAGAAATGGTGGTCAGAGAGGTTCACATCATTTACTCAAGAGAAGGATCAAAGAAGGTGTGACTCCCCTTGCTCCATCTTGTAGAAATCCAGGCCATCAAACAAGCAGTGAAGGTCACCAGGTCTGTTGTAAGCTCACAGGGAACTGCACTTAGCTCTGTAGCTAGAGTCAGAAGATGCTGTTCCAGCTCCAGACAGGGTGTGGGGGGGCTGCCCTGCTCCTGGGACCACGTGGCTTTGGGCACATTACTAAACCTCTCTGAACCTCAGTTACTTTGTCTCTACAACACAATTTCCTCTCTTCCAATCTCACAAAGCCTGTGAATAGGAAATTCACTGTGAATATGAAATTACCCATTTATTCAACAAATATGTATTGAGCATCTACTATGTGCCAAGCACAGTCAGCGGACCTGGGACAGGAAGTAAACCAAAGTCCCTGCTTCACAGAACTTCTACTGTTCCAAAGGAAACAGTATGATATCATTTATATATACATGATTCCAAGTGTTGAAAAATGCAGTAAAGGAAAACAAAACAGGTAAACTTATAGAGTGATGGCTGCTGCTTTTTCTGAGAAAGGGTGGTCAGGAAGGCTTCTCTGAAAAGTTGGTATTTGAGAGCAGACCAGAACATGGCTTGACAATAAGCCACACCAATACATGGAGAAGAAGAGTGTGCAGTGCAGGGGGTATCAGCATATATAATTGAGTGCCAGAGATGAGAGCAATTCAGTATTATACAGATTCAAGGGGCACCTGAGTGGTTCAGTCAGTTAAGCATCTGACTCTTGGTTTTGGCTCATATCATGATCTCAGGGTCCTGGGACTAAGCCCCCACACTGAGATCCACACTCAGCAGACAGTCGGCTTGAGATTCTCTCTCTGTCCCTCTTCCTCCACCCCTCCCCCTTGTGTGTGCACTCACTTGCTCTAAAAAATAAATCTTTAAAAATATAGAAAGATTCAATTCTATTTCAATTGTGATGAAAGATGAATTGTCATAAGGAATTTAGACAGGAGCTACCTAAGCAGAAATTTAAAGCAGCCCATGGTAATAAATGTAGAATAAATGGCAAGAGGTATAACGTAACATGCCCATGTACATGTGCACACAAATAAAAAAGACAAAAATCCTGCTGTGTTATATACATCAACTACAGAACAGATTACTTCATAAGTGGACAGTCCATATGATTCCGTTAAACAGTAAGTTTCCATATTTCACAGGAGTTTTCAAGGATGAGCTGTTATGCCAAAACTATGTTTTGAGTAAAAGAGTAAATTTGTGTTCCTCACTGCTACTCCTGGAAAGACGTGGCCTCACACTTCCAGGTACTGGGGATGTGGGGAGAAGGAGGGTGAAGGAGAATGCTCTCTTTCCTGCATCTCCTTCCCATAGGCCAACAACACAACACAACACAGAAATGTCAATGCCTACCAGAGCTTTAGGTGCTGGGTTGTAGCCAGCCTTCTAGAAACCCTGCCACAGCTCCCAATATGTATGGTTCTGCATGGCTTGAAGGATATGACAGATAATTCTAGACATCTTCCAGAACCAAGGCTGTGGGACAGCAGGGCTTCACACGGATATTTACCAGTAAGTACTCACCAATACAGATTCCAGAGGCAAAGGAACTGTTCAGACTGGCCATTCTACCAGCTGTGACATCACAGGCTCCCCAACAGCAACCTCCCTAGCGTTCTGCCTCTCCTCCATCCCAGTGCTTATCCACAGCCATCCTTGGTTTCTTGTCCCCATTCCTGCCCTCATGGGTTCTTCCCTGTATTTCAAGAACTTGCACATATGCTAAATTCTGAAATATCAAATTCCCATCTTCTCCTTCAAATATTTAACTAAAATTCATTTTAGGAAGTTGTCCATATCCAATGACTTCATTCCTGAAAATTGTTAGCAATTTTTAAACTCGTTTTTACTTTAAGAACATGTGTCTTTACAAACTACTCTATGCAGCAATATGGATGCATCTCACAGACACCATGTGAGTGACAAAAGCCAGATGCAAAAGAAGTCAGACCACATGATTCCATTTACATCAAACTTCAGAAGAGCAAAACTGATCTCTAGTAATAAAGAATAAGGGTTACCAGAGGTGAGAGGAGACACAAGGGGGCCTTGAGAGGTGCTGGAAATGCTTTCTCTGAGTGGCAGCTGCATGGCCACGTGCCTATGTGAAAATTCACCAAGCTACATGCTTATGATATGAGCACGTTACTGTCTGCATAATAAAATAAAGGAAAACATTACTTTCCCCCAAATTGGGCTATAACAGTGCTGGGTGTACAGTCTTCCACGGATCTGTTTTGGGACTTCTAGAAGTCCAAGACAGCCAATTCCTTACCTCTCTGGCACATCTAGCACCTCCCACAGCCTAGATAGGCACCACTTTCATCTTCCTTCAACAGGGAATTCTAATGGGCCAGCACAGTGACCATTCTTGATTGTCAGCTTTAACACAATCAAGGGCATGCATCTGTCTGCCCTGGGCCAGTAATAAAAAAGCGCTTATTTTGTCTGCTTTATGGCCTGCACAGTTTCAATGAACTAGAAAAGCCTTTGAACATACCTCGCAATAGGACCAACAATAAAAGTCAAATGACAACCATGGAATGCCTGAACCGAAATCCTCTTTGTAAGCCACTGAGGAGACCATCCCCTTCACCCTATGTGCAAGTTTGGAATGGGGATGCAATAATCATGCACTGGAAAGAAAATCGACTACATGGGCCAGCTCTTCCCTGAGCAACCACTGCCCTAGAGGAAGCTGCTTAACCTCTTTGGGTCTTGGTTCCCTGCTAGTAAAATGACCTTCCTTACCTTCCTCTTGCCCCAGGTAGAAGAATCAAATGACACAAGGCACAAAACACTGTGGCAAAACACTATCAACAAAACGGCTGATACCCGTGGAAAGTTTCCAAAAGCGAACTAAAACTGACATAGGTGGGCTACCTGTATTCCTAGAACTTTCCCATATGCTAACCCACTCCATCACCATAGTAAGTTGATGAGGCGGTGCCCCGACTCCCACCTCCCATGCCAGAAACTGAATCCCACGGCAGTTCTGTGGCTGCCAGAAGGCACCCAGCACGGAGGGAGAGGGAGTAGGATTCTCCCAGTATGCTCCGGTAGCCAGCCAGTCAGCCCGCCTCCTGTTCTGCTACAAGTGCTTTGAGTTTGAATCAGATTAGGAGTAGGAAACCATTAAGAGTACGAAACGGTTGACAACCATTCCTAAATAACTACCTTCCTCTGCTGGAGTGAGGAGCGAACTAAATCAGAAGGCACTGAGCCTTGGAAATCCGAGTTTTATTGGCACTGCACAGAGTATCCAAATCTTTCATCTGAGAAGCAGATGTTCTGATCGTTCCAAGGTACCTCACATGAAACTGGGTATTTTACCCTCAATATTCCCTTATGATAGGTTAGACCTGTGGGTTTACCTGACAGAAATAGAATTAAATCCTGCCTATGTGGACAGGTAATCAGGTTTAGATCTGCTCAGTGTTAAAAAAAAAAAAAAAAGACAAAATAAACAAACAAACAAAAAAATCAAAATCAAAAAACAACACACCAGCACTGCATCACCAAATGCTATTTGCAGCACATGCTTCCAAAAACAAAACACTCCTCAGCAGATTTTTGTTCTCTTTTGCCCTGTAAACTACTTTCTCAGTTACATAAAGCTGCAAATCACAATCTGAAGGCTTTGCAGGCTTGAATTTCCATCTTCCCTGAAAGTTTATGAGAAACAATTAAATTTAGTCATCTTTCTCTCCTGCTGTTTGTATTGCTCCTGCCAAATATTTTCCCACGTGTGCCTGGCTCCATGATACCATAGCCTCTTCCAGAAGTCACCACACGTGAAATAGCTATATGCTATAGATTTTTGTGGCTGGAGACCACTCTTTTAAAAACATTGTATCTAAACACCAAAACAAAAAACAAACAAAAAAGCCAGTATTGTATCTACACCCCTCTCTGTTTTGTGCTTTTCTGTAATCATACTTATCTGATGAGTCTCCAAAAAGATATTTTTAATTTGGTTTCTGTTTGCAAACTGTGAATTAGTACAAAGTATCCTTAAAGAGGTGCCCAGGGCAGAAGGAAAGTTTTTAGGGAGACAGAAGAGTTGTAAGAACAAACTGTAGTGATGGACACATAACTATATACCTTAACTCAAAAGCATCTGACTGCACACTTACAGCTGGGGACTTTTATGATCTATAAATTATACCACAGTAAAGCTGTTTAGAAATATGCCCCATGATTCACAAAGTGACATTTTTCAGGTTTCAAGTGTTATGCAAATTAACCTTAAAAACATTACTTTTTCCTGTGCGGCAAATATATTCACGGTATTATGGGTCAATACAGTTTTCCTCTAGAACAGGGTTTCTCAGCCCTAGCATTACTGTCACTTGGGGCCAGATAACTGTTGCGCAGTCTGGCCTGTGCAGAGTGGGATACTTAGTAACATCCTGGGCCTCTACTCACTAGAGGCCAATAACACTCCCTCACCAATGTTGACAATGACCAAAAATGCCCCCAAACATCACCAAATATCCCCTGGGGAGTTGGGGATAAAAAGAGCTCCTGGGTAAGAGCCACTGCTCAAGATTTTGACAGTTGAAATTTGCTCTCTGGAGGAGTGACTGATAAATACAACGGTGTTGTGGGCTCTCCCCAGCTTTAAGACTTGCTCCAGTGCCCCATTCACTAGCTCCTGACTCTGCCCTCTGCATATTCTACAATCAGTGTTACTTTTAGATTATAAACCATTATTTTTTTTTTGAAGTGAAGCCTAATTTTATAGCCCGTGTCACACTCCAAGTATGGCAACCAGCCCAGAATCAAAGCAACTAGGTTCTCCATCAATGCTCTGTGGCCACTGGCTGACAGACAATGCAGCAATTCCACTTACCCATCATCAATCCAACACTTTTAGGTTCCCGGAACTTTCTCTTTTAACTTCAAGGTTGAAGTTACACTCTCCATTTTATAGAGGAAGTCATCAAGGATCAGGGAAAAACTGAATTACTTGTGCCCAGCCTCACACAGTGGCAGAGCTGAGAACTGAGATTCTCTATCTAAATCCTATGTTCTTTCCTGACTTCTATGTTAGCAGTGTATTCCCCACTCTGGGCTGCTGTAGGGGCTTACCATGGGCCAGACACGGAGCTGGATGCCTCATACATATTAGCCCAGTTTAAATCCTCCCTGTTACGCAATGAGACAGTAGTATTATTCCTACTTTACAGACAAGGAAATGGAGGCTGAGGTAAAATTACTGTCCAAGGTCACACTGCTGGACATCCTGAAATCTAAACACAGAAGCACATGCTCTTGGCTACTATACCCTAGTACTTCCTTTCAGGTATAATGGCCTGTTTCATTAGGAAGAGTCAGTGGGGTTTTTTAGTAGATAAATTATACTTAAATTCAAGGAGACTGAGATTTGGCCTACTCATACATTTACTTAGGTTTTTTTCTGTAACACTAAAAACCCAGTCCTATGGACCCCTGTGAGATACCTAGAAATGTACAATGTTAAAGAATTCCCTCTACCCAATTGCCAAGAAGCAATCAGGCTAAAATTTCACTACTACTCTCCTTAAGAACGAATCATTTCCTCAGTTTCCTCTTCTCTAGTTCATTCACCCAGTCAAGAACCACAACACTTAGAATCCATTCAGAGACAAACACATACCAAATAATCACACACTTAAAAATTGCGATAAAAGCACTAGGAAGGAAAAATAAGCACAAGGGGATTCCAAACAATTTACAACGGGAGGGCTGGCCAGTCAGGTAAAGGAAATGCAAGGAATGTTATATGTGTAGGAAGAGTTGGGAGTTAATTTGAAAGTGAGTCAAAAAGAGCTTTCAAGCCCAGTTAAAACAGTATGTGCAAAGGCCCTGAGGTAGAAGGGAATCATGCTCACGAAGCCTGAAAAGGAGGCAGACATAGGAGTGGTCAGGCAATACAGGGCACCGTGGACCACAGCAAAGGGAAATGAAGGGTCTCAAGTAGAGGTATAACATGGTTAGATCTACATCTTTAATGATTACTCTGACTGGGTCACACAGAACCAAAGGGACTCTCTGAAGCAACCTTTGCCAGAACATAGTTCAAAGAACTCTACCCTGGATCCTGCAAAACAAGTTTGTTTGTTTCTTTCTTTCTTTCTTTCTTTTTTTTTCTTCTCTCCAGGGTGTGGCATACCACCAGGGCTGTGAACTAGCTCCCTCCTCCTTCTGTTTCATTTGTGAAGTTTAAAGGCCAGATCTTTTATCAGGTCTGGGACCTGTTTTTCTTTTAATAGCCCCCAGTAAACTATTCATCTCTTTCCAGGTCCCTCCTCATTCTCTCACCTCTACTCCCTCCAATTTGCCAAGGGGCCCATCAGGGACAAAAGGCAGAGGAATCTGTCCTTTTGGGGCTTTCTTAGGTGAAGGATAGAGACAAGCTGAGAAAGAACCACAGATCTGCTCTCTCACACCCCTCTCACACCCAACCAACAGTTTAATAAAGAAAAAGAAGAAGAAGAAAAAAGGCAAATCAGAGAGACTGTCACTCCCCAGGTTAAAATTCCTCGATTCCGCAGTGCCTTCTTGGCCACACACATTGCCCCCCAATCTGGTGGCTTCAGCCAAGGCGGCATTAGCTCCTGCTGGCCCAGCTCCAAGCTTTCACAAGTGCTTTCAGTTTCTCCACTTCAAGAAGCTTCACATCACCCCACCCTGTGCTGCCAAGAGTCCTTAGCACCCACTGACACTTCCTCCAGGAAGCCATTCCTACCCCACCCATGCTCCAGCCCAAGAACTGCTCTCCTCTGAGTTCTAACACCACCTGAGAAAGCAGGGTTTTTCCACGTCATTGTAAATGGTTCACTGCCCACCTCCCCAGGCCCCAAACCCACGCATGCCCACATACGTGCACACATACACATATACTCAGTAGCTCCAGAAAGACACATTCTGGAGTCATAGTCCCAGCATCTAGCACAATGCCTGGCACCTAGTTGGGACTCCTCTAAATATTTAGTGAATGAATGAGCAAATGAAAACAGACACTTCCAGAGTCTCCAAGGACCAGAAAAAGAGGCCTTTAATGAGAAGTTTTCCCTTCCTAAAAGTTTGGTTGTGAATGTGAACAGGACCCCTCAAGTCACAAACGTTAGAAAAGGGCCTAATATCTCACTCACAGAAGTCTGAAAGGATCAAAAATACCAATGCAGAGCACATAACACAGGCTCACGGTTTGCGGAACCAAAACTTCAGGGAAGTTTTCAGGTATTAAGGCAATAGCAGGCAGCCGGGAAAGAAAGTGTTCATCACGGGAACCCAATAAAAAGCCAAGAAAGAAAAGTTGAACTGACAGTTCCTATGTGAGCCCATTCCAGCTGTGGAATGTCAGGTCCACCAAGGAACTGAGCTTACTTTCATTTCTGCGCACAGTTCTCCCTTCGGCCCACTACACTCCAGGTCTCCTTGCCATTAGTCTTAATGTCCTTTATAACCACCTCTTGGCCTATGACCCTTCTTAGAAGTATACTCCCCTCTATCTTTTTCACAGTCCTTCATAAATACCAACCATGTATTCTCAGAGGAGGGCAGTTTGCTTTCTTGACCGAATTCTAAAAGGATTGTAATATATTTCCCGAGTCTGAATTAGGGACTTGCTCCTTAAGTGTGGTCACTGGACCAGCATCACATTAGCTGAGAATTCACTAGAAATCTTGCCGCCTCCCCACCAGGGCTATAGATTCAGAATTAGAATTTTAATAGCTCCCCAGGTGATTCTTAAGCACCTTAAAGTTTGAAAAGCACTAGAGCTAGATCCTACTTTCGTCCAACAAATATTTATTAAACCCATGTAGTGTAAGTACAGGGTAAGCATTCAACATATAGGCGGGGATGTGAATGATGTGGGAAAAAGGGTAAGCACAGACTTCTCCCGCGGTTGAGAGGCTCCAGTAAATACGAAAAGCAGCTTCACTGGGAAGAGAGGTTCCAGCAGGATTAATAATCTTTACATCAAAATTCAGAAGTGGCCCCTGGAGCTTGGTTGTGGGAATCCGGAATCTGGGGGAACCTGACCATGTTTGCAGCAGGCCGGAGATATACATGGGAGGTGTGTGAGTGTCTCTTCCCCGCCTCAGCCACAGGCCGCAGGAGCTGACAAGGCCAAGTCCCCGCCCCCCTCAGCTGTCACCCTGTCAAAACAAAGCCGCTGCTGACAGCGCTGGGCCAGCTTGCCCCGCGGCCTCGGGCAATCCTCTCGCCCTGGGAGCACGGCGCCCACATCTGGATCTGCAGCTGAGGAGCTACGGGGGGGAGGGGGGCGAGAGCTAGGACGCAAAGGGGATGGCAAGAAACGCGTGTCCTCAAACTGAGCAGTAGGGCCCGCCGCGCTGGGCTGTCACCTTGCCAAATCCTGTTTACACCTCGAGCAGCTGGGACAGCGTTTTAACTAAACAAGTAATAATACAATAATGACCCGGCTGTCACCGGGCGCAGCAGCGCCTCCGCCCTCAGTCCAGGGAGCCGGGAGCTCCCGGACCCTCGTCTCGGGCTGTGCCCACGTTCCCTCCCCGCGCGTTCCGCGCCTTCGAGCTCCCAGAGCTCTGCGAGTCCTGAAGCCTATTTCACTCTCACTCTTTCCACTCAGCTCCTCCCAAAGGGACACGCGGAGAGGACGGGGAAAGAGGGGCGCTCAGATACCCCAAAAGAGGTTTCCCTGGCCCTGGGGCGCTCGCCACTTAGCGCTGCTCCACTCTCGGAAAGGTGCCTCTGGCGAGCTCCTACAGAGCAACAAAGCCCCAGGGCAGCCTAGGAGCGCAGACGCAGAGGGGCAAGAATGAAAGGCTCCCGATCTCGGCGATCCCCCTCCGTCCAACCCAACAGGACTCTGGTCCGAGAAGCAGCTAATTGGGCGCGGGCGACAGCAGCACTTCCGCGGTGCAGCGGCCCCAGGCGGGAGGAGGGAGGCGGGGACCGGGGCTGGAGGGGGAGGGGGCGGGGGTCCCGCAGGCAGGGCCCTCGCCCCCCTGAGCGGCCGGGGAACTGCGAGCGAGTACCTTGCAGGCGGAGTACACTCCGAGTTTCTCCAGTTTCTTGGCCCGCGGAGCCGAGCGCAGTTGCGCCTTCTTCACCGCGATCCGGGCCGAGCCGCCGCCTCCTGGTCCTTCGGCCGTGCCCGCCGCCGCCACTGCCGTCGCCGGTCCGCAGGCGCCCGAGCCCCCGGCGGCGGCGGCGCACGGGGAGCCCTGCGGCGGCGCGGGTGGCGGCACTGGGGGCTGCGGGGGCAGCGCCCCGAGCCCGGCCCCTGTCCCGGCCCCTGCCCCGCCGCCGCCCGGCCCGGCCCCGCCAGCCTCGGACATGCCGCCCCGGAGCACGGCAGGAGGCGCCGAGTGTCAGGCGCCGCCGCCGCCGCCGCCAGGGTCTCCCTCTCGGTCTCTGGTCGCCGGGAGAGCGAGACCCTCCCCCCACGCCCTCCCGCCCCCTTCGCCCCCCCCCCCCCCCCCGCCCCCGCCCTCCCCCGCGCGCGCCGCTCGCCGGGCTCGCTCCGGCCGCGGCCCGCGCGCTGATGGTGGCGGCGGCGGCAGCTGCTCCCCCAGGAGGGAGGGGACTAGCGGCTCCGCTGCCGCCGCCGCCACTGCACACGCCCTCCCCCGGTTCTCCTCCCCGGGGCTCTACTCCGCGCCCCGGCCGCGGACATATTCCTGGGGGCTGCGGGATAGGGGTGCGGGCCGGCGGGTGCCGACCTCTCCGTGTGTGTCGGGCCCGGGCTGGCCCCCTGGGCCTCCTTCTCGCTGCCCGCTGGGTTTGTGCCCCCCACCCCCGCGCCTCGGCACCTAGCGCTCGCCCGCCAGGGGGCGAGGCCAAGCTCTGGGTGAGGATGAGGGAGGGGGTGGGGGTAGGGGGCTGGAGCCCAGGCACCTGCTGGCCGCCTCCATCTCTGCAGCGCCCCCCCTCCGCAACCGACCCCCGCTCTCCCGAAAGAGGCAGAGCCTCCCAGTTATTTGTTCTTCCACTCTATTCCACCCTCTCCGAACTGAGACAACTTCCTCCACCCTAGCGGGAGCCAGAGGAAAAAAAATATTTTTGAAAAGAACCCGTTCAAGCTAATCCTTTTCTTTGTTGCTAATTCCCCAAAATAAAGGCGTAATGTTTTCTATTTCTCTTTTTAAATACTTTTCTGTGCAACTTTTTTTTTTTTTTAATTAAGAACGCTTTCTTCCTACAACAATTTCTGGATCCCATCTGCTGGAGGGAAAAAAAAACAGAGACTGTTAATATTTTCTGTAATTTTTGTTTAAAAGCATTGGTTGTTAAAAAGAATGGTTGTCTAAAAGAACTATAAAAATGGAAACTATTCGCAGTGGGAAAACTTTGAATACAAAAAGTTTGTTAATAGGGCTCATCTCTGCATGGTGGGATTATAACCTTGCTTTTTTTCGTTTATATAATGTTCCATAGTTTCCAAAATTCATATCGCTAGTATTCGTATTACCCGTGAAAAATTTAAGCAGCATCCAAAAGAATGTGTGTTGATTTTGGCTTCACACTTAAAAAACAAAACAAAACAAAAAAACCTCGACTCAGCGTTTTCAACTATTGTTGAAAACTGTCGTTTTCATTGCTGATGACAATGAGGAGGGTGGTGTTTAGTAAGGTGGAGTGCACATTCCAATTTTGTTTTGTTTTATTTTTGAAAGTTGTGCACTCCTGGTCGGCCTTTCTAAAACAGTTTTTAAAAGCCCAGCGCCCTTCACAAGGCTGTGCTTTCGTAATATGAGTCATAATTTTTGTGTGATATGGGTCATAATGTGCGTATTATCAAATTCTTTGCATGCCATGTAGCTCTTAGCCAGAGATGCCTTAAGGAATGTGCTTTTCCGTGGAAACATGCCCCTTGCAGTCCCATTTTTCCAGTTAATTTTCTCTCACAGATTCTTTGTGTTCTTTTGAATGCAGAGTGATGTGTTAAAATGAAATAAAAAGTGTGTGTATCTAAACAGCGACATTAGACAGCTACAAAATGAAATAGCCTCCCCCAAGTTAAGCCCGCCTGAAGTCCACACTGGTCAGGTTCCATCAGGATGGTCTCCGGCGAGATTGGTATGCTTCATTTAGGACTCCTCTCTCTCTCTCTCTCTCTACTGAGGTTTTACAGATTATTAGCCATTCTCACCACACCAGGATGGGAATCTTAAAGGCTGTAATACCCTGATCAAAGTCTAACATCATGATGGTAGCAGCTATTGATAGGGGTTTGGGTTCCACACGTAGGTGTTTGTCAAACTGGTGGGATGGTCCGCTTGAGATCTGCACATTTTACTGGATATGAATTTCCCTCAAATGTTTTTTCGGAAGTTAGTAATACTAAACTCCAGTTCATGGTGTTCATGCTGAAAATTTAGGGGTAAGGTGCACTGTCATGGTATCTGCAGCTTGCTTTGAGACGCATCAGAAAAGGTAAATTGGGGGAGCTGGGTGGTTCAGTCAGTTAAGGGGGCTGACTCTTTGATTTGGGCTCAGGTCATGATCTCAGGTGGTGGGATCCAGCCCAGCAACCAGCTGTGCACTCAGCTTGGGGATTCTCTCTCTCTCACCCTGCCTCTCCCTCTGCATGTGCTCTCTCTTTCTAAAATAAATAAATAAGTCTTTTAAAATTTTTTAAAAAATTATCTCTCTCCCTCTCCCTCTGCCCCTCCCCCCTCCAAAAAAACCCCAAAAAAACAAAAAACAATTAGGGGCACGTGGGTGGCTCTGTCTGTTAAGCATCTGCCTTTGGTTCAGGTCATGATCCTGGGGGGTCTTGGGATGGAGCCCCACATAGAGCTCCCTGCTGAGCAGGGAGTCTGCTTTTCCCTTTCATTCTGCCCCTCCTTTTCTCCCTCCCCCTACTCATGCTCATGTGCTCTCTATCTCATTCTCTCTCTCCCAAATAAATAAATAAAAATCTTTTTAAAAATTGAAAAAAAAATTTTTTTTTAAAGATTTTATTATTTATTTGTTAGAGAGAGAGAGAGAGAGAGAGCACAGGCAGACAGAGTGGCAGGCAGAGGCAGAGGGAGAAGCAGGCTCCCTGCCAAGCAAGGAGCCCGATGTGGGACTCGATCCCAGGACGCTGGGGTCATGACCTGAGCCGAAGGCAGCTGCTTAACCAACTGAGCCACCCAGGCGTCCCTTGAAAAAAAATTTTTAATAAAAAAAAGACAAGGCATCTGTGAATGGACAAATAGGCAGATGAACAGATTAGGTGACAGAGTAATCCGTAAAATAATAATTATATATAGGTAGTGAGTGTAGGAGTGTTCACTGGGCAATTCTTTCAACTTTTCTGTATGTCTGAAATTTTCCATAATAAAATGTTGGTGGAAAACCATAGCTTCAATATTAACTCACCCATCATCTCCCCTCTCTGCAGCTGGCCTCAGAATTCAGGAGGCAAGCCAGTTCCAGGATGTTTTGAAGCAGAAGAAAACAAACTCATTTCAGTCCACCCTGAAAACCATCACTGTCTGAATGGGGAATGGCTTGTGACATCAACTGAACATTATTTTTCATTATTTCCCTGTTCAGAGCACCCAGATGACATACTGCCGTAGGCTGCAGGCCCACAGTTTCAAGGCCTATTCAAATTGTGTTAAGAACACCAGGAAGAGACATTTCAAGGGCAAAGGATTCAGGAGGCTTGTTGCCTCTTCGTCATCAGGCTGTTGTGAGCATTCAGTAAGTTCCTGTGTGCAGAGCCCTTTTACAAAGTGAGTACCAAGAAAATAAAAGCCAATGTTTTGGTTTATAGAGTATTTAACACTGTGAAAGGCTTTCAATCTAAAATGGAACCAGAGGGGGGCGCCTGGCGGGCTCAACTGGTAGAGTATAAGACTTGATCTCCAGGTTGTGAGTTTGAGGCCCACGTTAGGGATGGAGTTTACTTAATAAATTAAATAAATAAAATAAAATGGAACTGGAGGATATGCAGTGGAGAATCTCACATACGCATCCTCAAATGAGCAGAACTTAAGAACTGAGGATGACTTCCTGTAAATGCCTGATTTATAAAAGACAAAGACTTATCTCCAGACCAGTGAACACACACTGAGAATCTCTTTCCATCTTCAAGCCCATGAACTTCCCATCTTCAAGCTGCTTGGACTATGGCTACACTTCCTTCTTGCCCATAAATACAGCTCACCCCAAGCCCACAATGGATTCACCTGTAGCTTGCTACAGCATGTGTTTCCTGAATGGCAATTTTTTGCTATTCCCCCAAAAATTCAATTTCTGATAATTTGAGCTTGCTTCAATTTACCTCTTTATTGAAGTTAATACAACTTACTTACTTAGGTAAGGAAGCCCAATTAGAAAATGAAGGGCTTGGGGAGTGGGAATTGTAGGGGGCAGTTTGACCACTGGAGTTTACTTCTGGCATATTAAAACTATAGAATATTATTATGCTCCTGTTAAAAGAATGACCTTTATACAAGTATAATAGCATAGCTAGATCTCCAAGAAGTACTGTTGAATGAACCTTTTACAGTATACCACTCATATTAAGAACAGGCACACTGACAGGTAAGCCCAGTTTTGTATATGTTCAATAAGGACACATAAAAATGTAAAAGCAAGAGTGACAGTCAGAAAGATACATAGCAAACTCTTAAATGTATTTATCTTTCACTGGGCATCCTTGAAAATGAAACTGATTTTTCTTGGGATGCCTGGGTGGCTCAGTTGGTTAAGTGTCTGCCTTTGGCTCAGGTCATGATTCCAGTGTCCTGGGATTGAGCCCCACATCAGGCTCCCTGCTCAGCAAGGAGTCTGCTTCTCCCTCTCCCTTTGCCCCACCCCCCTGCTCGTGCTCTCTCTTTCTCAATCTCTCCCTCTAAAATAAATAAAATCTTTAAAAAATAAATAAAAATAAAACTGCTTTTTCTCATTTTTTATCCCTAGTTCCTCACTCAAAGTTCTTAGTATGACGGGTAGTCATTTCTACCTATAACCTCTATGTTCCATCTGTTCATATTTCTCTTCATGGCTATCATCTCTTGCCCAGACTACTAATAACAACTTCTGAACTGGCGTCTCCGCTTTTACCCTGGCTCTATCACAATCCCCTCTTCAAAGGACAGAGTTTTAAAACTGTTAAGTACAAACCTGATCCCACAATTCCCTGCCTGAAACCCTTTAATGGCTTTGCACAACTTTTAAAAATACAGTCTCGGGGATGGGATGCGTGGGTGGCTCAGTTGGTTAAGCAGCTACCTTCGCTCAGGTCATGATCCCAGCGTCCTAGGATCGAGTCCCACATCGGGCTCCTTGCTTGGCAGGGAGCCTGCTTCTCCCTCTGCCTCTGCCTGCCACTCTGCCTGTGCTCGCTCCTGCGCTCTCTCTCTATCTGACACATAAATAAATACAAATCTTAAAAAAAAAAAATACAGTCTCGAGGATACCTGGGTGGCTCAGTCGGTTAAGCATCGCCTTCTGCTCACGATTCCAGGGTCCTGGGATTGAGTCCCGCATGGAGCTCCTTGCTCAGCGGGGAGTCTGCTTCTTTCTCTGCCTGCAGGTCCCCCTGCTTGTTCTCTCTCTCTCTTGCCCCTGTGACAAATAAATAAATAATCTTAAAAAAAAAAAAAATACAGTCTCAATTCCACCATCTGATTGGCAAAGCCTAACCTCCCCTAAATCTTTCTCCCCAGCGATTGGCACACGCCCCCCAGCTCTGGAAGCTCTTTTCCTACCACGGGCCACGGGGCTTTCCCATTGGCTATATTGCCTGACGCCCTCCCCCAGACAACATAGCTGGTCTCGGCGCATCTAGGGTGACTCGCTCAGACATAACTTCTCATCTAAGAAAGGCAAGTTTTGTGACCATCTATTATTACCTGCAACCCCCAGGACCTTTTTGCCATATTCTTTCCTACCAAGCCAACACGGCTTCTGTAAAGCACCAACAAGCGTGAAGCCACAGGGAGATTGAAACTGTCCCCGTGGAGGGCCTAGTCTCCACGGGCTGAGTCTGGGTCAGGTGGTATCTGAGCACCTTCGGCCCAGAGTGTGGCCAATGGCTGGCATCCTTTCCACCACAGCTACCTGTTTTAGGGATAACAGCTTGATGATGACTGTAAAAGAAAGTCATGTGAGGGACACCTTGGGGCAATGTCCCCCTGGAAAGAGTGGCTGTAATTAGTGGACATTTGTTCTAATAATCTCCCAAATAAAATTTTTCCTTCTAAGGAAAAATTACTGGAAAACAATTATAAAGTGATTTTTAGGGTTCGGAGACATAAATTATTTTTGCCTAAATTTCAAGCATTTATGGAGCCAAGTCCTAATTTGTATTATGAGTCTTAGCCATGCCCCAAATACCATTAATGCCATTTTACTCATTTTTATTTTTAATTGTTCTTAATAACAACTTTCCATATTTAATGTGAATAGGCCTAAATGTGTTTGGCCAAGCA
The DNA here is from genome assembly GCA_003697995.1 of Taxidea taxus jeffersonii. Lineage (NCBI taxonomy): Eukaryota > Metazoa > Chordata > Mammalia > Carnivora > Mustelidae > Taxidea > Taxidea taxus. The sequence goes on along the minus strand of RCUC01121677.1, from coordinate 30,090 downwards.
TTGCCCTTATAAATAGAGGTCTTTCCCCATTGTCATTGTTTTTGTCTTAAATTTTAACATATATGTTTGTTTTTCAGCCTTTCTACCATTTACAACAAAGGTACAAAGTAAATAAAAGAAATGAAGACATCTTTCTTCTGAATTCAGGCTCAGTGGCTGACTGCTTTTTTAGGGCAATATGTGAGTATCTATCCCTTTGAATAACTTGAAAATTAGATTTAAAAAATCAAATTTGGGGGGTACCCAACTGACTCAGTCAGTAGAGCATGCAACTCTTGATCTCAGGTTTGTGAGTTTGAACCCTATGGTTGAGGCTATTAAAAAAAAAATCACATTTTCAAAGAACCAAATTTTGGTATGACCTAAATTTTCTGTAAACAATTTTCTGTATCTGGATAGAGTTATCCCCTCACTTTCAGAAAGTTCACATTCCACCTCTTCACCTTATGAAAGACCTAAGTTAGCGTGGTAATGGTTTTTTTGTTTTTTTTTTTAATAAAACCAAAAAGCCTCTTCAGATTTTTTTCAGTTGGTGAAAACAGTTGCTGGGATATTTATTCTTTTTTTTTTTTTTAGTAGACTCCTAAAAAAAAAATAACATCTTTTTTTTTTTTTTAAGATTTTATTTATTTATCTGACAGAGAGAGATAGTGAGAGCAGGAACACAAGCAGGGGCAGTGAGAGAGGGAGAAGCAGGCCTTCTGCCAAGCAGGGAGCCCAATGTGCAGCTCCATCCCGGGACCCTGGGATTATGACCTGAGCTGAAGGCAGACACCCAATGACTGAGCCACCCAGGCACCCCTAAGATATAATGTCTATTAAGTGTATTAATTGCAATGGTCCCACTCAGCAAATTTTTATATATGCATATACTTGGCCACTCACCATCCAGATTGAGATACAGCACATTCCCAACACCCGAAAAGCCTCTCTTTTGCCCCTTTCTAGTCAGTACCCTAAGGCAATCATTATTCTGGCTTTATCATCATAGATTAGTCTTGCCTATTCTTGAACTTCATATAACTATAATCATACAGCCTGGACTCTGGTTGTAAGGCTCCTTTTTGAATACAGTTATATATATGACATCATCATATTGTTCCATGTAATCATTTGTCACTTCTTTTTACTGTTGCATAGTATTCCATTATTTGAATATACTATAGCTTATCCTTTCTCCTTTCTCCTATTGATAAACATTTCCAATTCTTTACTACTATGAATAAAGTTGTTATGAATATTCTTTTGTTTTTTTATTTTTTTTCAAGATTTTATTTATTTATTTGAGAGAGAGAGAGAGATCAAAAGTAGGCAGAGAGGCAGGCAGAGAGAGAGAGAGAAGCAGGCTCCCCACTGAGCAGAGAGCCCGATGCGGGACTCGATCCCAGGACCCTGAGATCATGACCTGAGCAGAAGGCAGAGGCTTAACCCACTGAGCCACCCAGGCGCCCTCTTTTGTTTTTTTTTTAGAGATTTTATTCATTTTAGAGAGAGAGAGGAACATGAGCGCAGGGGAGGGGCGGAGGGAGAGGGAGAAAGAATCTGAAGCAGACTCTGCACTGAGTGGAGAGCCCAGCATGGGTCTCAATCCCACAACCTTGAGATCATGACCTGAGCTGAAACCGAATCAGACCTTCAACCAACTGAGCCACCCGGGTGCCCTTATATATTCTTACCATGCTTTTTTTGTGCTCATATACGCTCATTTCTCTTATACCTAGGAGTGTGGTTGCTGGATCATAGGGAAAGTGTTGAGCTTTAACAGATGTTGCCAGTTTTCCAAAGTGGCTATGTCAGGAGCGCCTGGGTGGCTCAGTGGGTTAAAGCCTCTGCCTTCGGCTCAGGTCATGATCCCAGAGTTCTGGGATCAAGCTCTGATTCGGGCTCTCTGCTAAGTGGGGAGCCTGCTTCCCGCCCCCCGCCTGCCTCTCTGCCTACTTGTGATCTCTATCTGTCAAATAAATAAAATAAAAATCTTAAAAAAATACATTCAAAATATGTACATTTTACATACAATTACATTTTGACTATGTACCTGTACTTTTAATTAAAAAATTAAAGAGAAGAGGGATGCCTCTGTTGCTCAGTCAGTTAAGCGGCCGACACACTTGATTTCAGTGATCTCAGGGTCCTGAGATCAAGCCCTATATCAGGCTCTGTGCTCAGGGGGGAGCCCGCTTGAGGATTACTCTCCCTCTCCCGCTTCTGCTCCCTCTCCCCCCAACACACGCTCTCTCTACAATAAATAAATAAATCTTTAAAAAATAAAACTAAATTAAAAAGAGAAAAGGAAGTCCGTGAAAAATAAAAATAATTTGTTTGGCAAATTGTACATATTCCATAAATATTAGGGACCTCCCTCTATCATCCCATCTTCCTTCTCTTGCTCTTAACTTGACATCAGATTAAAAATCATCTCCCTCTCTCTTTTCTTCCCTTTTCTCCTCTGAATATGAACATACACGTCCTGTTAGAAATTTGGTTGCCTTATGGAAACAAGTATAGAATTTGGGAGAAAATAGCAGAACTGACAGGAGATATTAGAGAAATCTAGCTGTAGCCAAATAGAAAAATTAGGTAAAAGTTCGATCGTTTACGATGGCCAATACTTTCAGTGACATTCTGACATGTGACTATGTCAGGCACCTCTTGGCCCAGTGGGAAGTCAGGGGCATCTCAGAAATGTGGGTATGACAACAGGGGATTTAACTGACTCTTACCGGCATTTTGATTTACAGGTTGGGCGGCTGGCCCTCGTCAAAACAAAATGTAAGTTTCAGGAAGTTAACTACTGGCCGCATCAGCACATCAGAAACATACCTGGAATGTTTTATTTATTTATTTTTTAGGATTTATCTGTTTGTTTGAGAGAGAGTGAGTGAGAGGAGGGATGCAGAGGGAGAGAATCTCAAGCAGACTCCTTGCTGAGCGAGGAGTCTGACCAGCCTTGGGACTAGATCCTAGGACCCTGAGATCATGACCTGACTGAAATCAAGAGTTGGCTACTTAACGACCGAGCCATCCAGGTGCCCCCACACCCGGAATGTTTTAATAGCTGGAATCCAATTTTTTTTTTTAAGATTTTATTTATTTATTTGACAGAGAGAGAGATCACAAGTAGGCAGAGAGACAGGCGGGGTGGGAGGGAGCAGACTCCATGCTGAGCAGAGAGCCTGATGCGGGGCTCCATCCCAGGACCCTGAGATCGTGACCTGAGCCGAAGGCAGAGGCTTTAACCCACTGAGCCACCCAGGCGCCCCTGGAATCCAATTTTTGAGGCAATTCATGAGAAATTAAAATTTGCTCTAGCACTTGACAGTAATAAAACAAGAACAGCTAACAGTTTGGGGGTACTTACTGTACCCTAGGCACTGTGCTAAGCCTTTTGTGGAAAACATCCTAACTAATCCTTACCAGGATGTTCAAGATCCTACTATCCCCATTGTAGGGATGAAGAACTTGGGCCTTAAAGAAGCTATATAATCAGCACCAGAGTCTCTCCTGCTCTTAACAATGTTGACTTTTGGCCAGTAACAAGCACAGATACCATTGATTGAGAACTAACGGCCCGAACATGTGTTCTAACTAACTTAATCTTCGTAACAACCCTAACGGAGAGCACTTAGGGATCGCGCTTAGAGATGAAGACCCTTCAACTGTAGCACCTAGGAATTACACGTAATCGAAGCACCTAGGAATTACACGTAATCGAGACAATAATGTAACGGCTGCAGGACTTCTCCCCCACCTCCTGATCTGAAAGCAGAAAGGAGAGTAAGCTTTCTTCTTTCGACTTGGTGAGAATCCTTTGCTTTGTGCAGAAGAGAATCCTTTGCTTTGTGTATTTTTCATTCTAGAGGAACACTTGCTGTTTAGTAGAACTTTCTGTGATAATGGAAATGTTCTTCATTGGCACAGTCCAATATGGTAGCTACTGACCATGTGTGACCATGGATATGTGAAATGTACCTGGTGAGATAGATGAATGTTTAATTTGATTAATAAAATTTTAATTGTATTTAGTATTAACTAGTTTAGTATATTTCTTCTATTTTAAGTAGGCTCCACACCCAGCATAGGGCTTGAGCTCTTGAATTCTTGACCCAGAGATTAAGAGACCTGTACTTTACCAACTGAGCCAGCCAGGTGCCCCTTAACTAGTTTAAATTTAAACAGGACACATGGCTAGTGGCTACCATTTGGACAACAGGCATAGAGGGTAAGACTGCTTGGTGGCCAAGTTTTCAGCAGCAGAGTCCAAGAGCTTCTGATACTACATTCTCCTTTTTCTTAGTCCTGTCATTGGCCAAATTCTGGGGAATGTATCTTCAAACTAAGGCACAGCTAAGAATTGAGAAAGAGGGAAAATAATCAGGATCGTTTTTACTCCCTTTATTTAAAAACTGAATATTTAAGTGCTCAAACACTTATTTGTTCATTTATTTAACAAATACTCGTGGAACTCTCCTTACATGGCAGACATATCGACTATAAGTCTATGCATTGGCTCTTGGGTTAAAATGGCAAGCAAGAGGCACCTGGGTGGCTCAGTGGGTTAAGCCTCTGCCTTCAGCGCAGGTCATGATCTCAAGGTCCTGGGATTGAGCCCTGCATCGGGCTCTCTGCTCAGCAGGGAGCCTGCTTCCTCCTCTGTCTCTCTCTGCCTGCCTCTCTGCCTACTTGTGATCTTTGTCTGTCAAATAAATAAAATCTTTTTTAAAAAATGGCAGGCAAGACAGAAATGGAGAGACAGATATTAATTAATCACACAGAGACATCGTTAGAAACTCTAATATAAAGTATAAGGAGTTGAAAAGGTGTTTGACAGGATGGAGGATTGATTTTTTTTTTTTTTTAAGGTTTATTTGTCAGAGAGAACTAGAGAGCACAAGCAGGGGGAGCAGTGGAAGAAGAGGGAGAAGCAGGCTCCTTGCTTGGAAATGAACCCTATGTGGGGCTCGATCCCCGGACCCTGGGATCACAACCTGAGCTGAAGGCAGATGCTTAACCAACTGAGCCACCCAGGAACCCCAGACTTTATTTGAGGCCTCTGGAAACACCCTTCTGATGATGTTGAAGTTCACCTCGTAGAAGTATAGTTTTAGCTGAGAAATGAAGAATGAGCTAGAATCAGTGACAATGGAGGGAAAAGCATTCCAGGTGGAGGGAATAGCATGTGTAGGCTTGAGGTGGACAGAGAGTGGACATGTTTGAGGAACTTTAAAGAAAAGGAAAGTGGGGAGGGATGAGGCTGAAGAGCAGGCTCTAGAGAGCCCCGCCTGCCGTATCAGGGTTTTTTTGACCTTTATCCTAGAAGCAGTGACAAGCTACTGAAAGGTTTCAGCTGAGGAGTGACATGATTAGAAAATAAAAAACAAAACCAAACAACAACAACAAAAAACTTGGCTTTTAACGAGGGTTTCATTGTTCCCTGTTCCTTCCTTCCTTCCTCCTCCAGCAGCCAGGCAGGTGACTTCCCCAGACACAGGACTGCAGCTGGCTCCAAAGGAGATCCTCAGAACAGACTGGAAGTGCTTGGTCCTGGGCCCAGAGGATGAATGGCGCTAAGCTGTGTTCTTTCCTCCAATGCTCTGTGTGCTCTCTCTGTGTGTTTATACCATTAAATAAATACTGGGGTATTTATAAAAACTTCAGCCAACCACCCATTCCATTTTCTCTGTAGCAAGCCCAGAAGCCCTCAAACAGTAATGAGCTGTACCAGAATCTTGTGATATCCAAAGAGATAGCTCCTAACAGACTACTAACTATAACTCTTCCACACAGGCTGGTGCCTGTTGCCTCAACTTGTATAAGCACAGTTGTGGAACATATAGGAAACTTGAATTTGACAGGTTTAAGCTGAACCAGGGCAGCCCACTAGAGAGCTTGGCTTCTGTATTTTCTAGTCTGTTCTTCTTGTTGAGCCACATGCAGCTGATGGACCTTCAGTGGGGAGAATGACAAACCAAAGAATTGGCTCCAGTGGGAAAAAGGCAAGAAGAATGAGCTTGAGACAAAAGTCTTGTGAATGTATTTGAACTTCAAAAGTTTCAAACCAGAATCCAACTTCCTGAAGCAACATGAATCACTGTTTCTTCCAAAGTGAATTGACTTTACCTCTGTCCTCTCCCTGGTGTGATAGAAAAGTCACGAATTTTGCTGGTCAACACACTTGAGCTTGATTGTCAACTCTGCCAATTACCCCAAGCAAGTTAATTCATCTTCCCAAGCTTAATGTCCTTGCCTGTATAATGGGTTAATAGTGTCTGTTTAGGGGCGCCTGGGTGGCTCAGTGGGTTAAAGCCTCTGCCTTCGGCTCAGGTCATGATCCCAGGGTCCTGTTATGGAGCCCCACATCAGGCTCTCTCTTCAGTAGGGAGCCTGCTTCCCTTCCTCTCTCTCCGCCTGCCTCTCTGCCTACTTGTAATCTCTGTCTGTTGAATAAATAAATAAAATCTAAAAAAAAATAGTGTCTGTTTACAGCATCATATGGATGTAAGGCAATGTGGATGAAATGATTAGAAATAGTCCCTGCACTGACATTGTTGTTATCCAGTACTGCACCTGTGTGTCTGTCTTCTTCATGATATTGACCTCCTCAAGAAATGACACATGCCATTGACCTTTTTGTCTGGTGCCTACTCCTGTAGGTGTTCAGTGTATAAAATTAAATAATTAATATAGCCATCTTATAGGAAAGGGAGTATCCTCTTGTATGGTTAGCCTTCCCAAGATAGTCTATCTTCTAATTTCCTACAACCTTTTCATTTGCTTTAGACAGGAATTAGGAAAACAAAATTATTGAATACCTTTCCAGAAAGATATTTTCCTAGAGTGTTTCTATTTACACACATACATTATTTAATTAGTAAACTTATTTTTGAGTATTTTTAGGATTACAGAAAACTTGAGCAAAAAGTACAGATTTCCCATATACACCCTAACTCCCTTCTTCCCTTGATATTGTTAACATCTTGGATTAGTGTGATACATTTGTTACAATTGGTGAGCCAATATTGATACATTATGAACTAAACTCATAGTTTACATTTAAATTCATTCTTTGTATTGTACATGATATAAGTTTTGGCAAATATATAATAACTTGTGTCCACCATTACATTATCATTCAGAATAGTTTTACTGTTCTAAAAAGCCCCTATACTCCACCCATTCATCCCTTTCTCTTCCCAGCTCCTGGCAACCATTGATCCTTTGATTATCTCCATAGTTTTGCCTTTCCTAGACTGTCATGTATCTAGAGTCATAGGATATGTAGCCTTTTTAGATTGGCTTCTTTCCCTTAGTGATATACATTAAAGATTCATCCATGGCTTTTCCTGGCGTGATAGCTCATTTCTTTGCATCACTGAAAACTATTCCATTGTATGGATGTACCACAGTTTATTTATCTCTTCACCTACCGAAAGACTTCTTGGTGGCTTCCAAGTTTTGGCCATTATGGATAAAGTTGCTGTAAACATTCATGTGCTGGTTTTGTGTGGATGTAAGTTTTCAACTCATTTGAGTAAATACTTAGGAGTGTAAGTGCTCTATCGTATAGTAATAGTAAACATATGTTTAGTTTTGCAAGAAACTGCCGAACTGGGCTCCCACCGGCATTCCCACCGGCAAGAGATGAGAGTTCCTGCTGCTCATCTTCTTCTCTTTCATTTGGTGTCATCAGTGCTCTGGACTTTAGCCATTCTAATAAGTGTGTAGTGATAGTTTGTTGTTTTCATTTGTGATTCTCTAACGACATACAGTATTAAACATCATTTCTTATGTTTATCTTATTTGCCATCTGTATATTTTCTTTCTATTTTCTTTGGTGAAGTGTCTGTTCAGATCTTATGCCCATTTTTAAATCCAGTTGTTTGTTTGTTTGTTTTATTGTGGGGTTTTAAGAGTTCTTTGCATCTTTTGAATACCAGACATTTGTCAAATATGAGTTTTATAAATATTTTCTCCCAAATTGTGGTTTGTCTTTCCATTCTGTTAGTGTATTTTGCAGAGTAGTTTTTAATTTCAATGAAGTTCAATTTATCAATTTTTTCTCCCATGGATCGAGCTTTTCATGTATAAAAAGTCATCCAGGGGTGCCTGGGTGGCTCAGTGCATTAAAGCCTCTGCCTTCAGTTCAAGTCATGATCCCAGGGTCCTGGGATCGAGCTCTCTGCTCAGCAGGAAGCCTGCTTCCCTTCTCTCTCTGCCTGCCTCTCTGTCTACTTGTAATCTCTGTCAAAAAAGAAAAAAAAAAAGTCATCCAAACCCAAGGTTACTAGATTTTCTCCTGTGTTATCTTTTAGGAGTTTTATAGTTTTCTGTTTTAAAAGGTTTTATTTACTTATTTGGGAGAGTAGTTTTCTGTTTTAAATTTAGGTGTTTGAAACATTTTGAGTTAATTTTGTGAAAAGTGTTAGGTCTGTGTCTAGATTTTTTTTTTTAAGATTATTTATTTATTTGACAGAGAGAGAGAGAGAGCACAAGTAGGCAGAGCAGCAGGCAGAGAGAGAAGGGGAAGCAGGCTCCCTATTGAGCAGAGAGCCTGATTCGGGGCTCGATCCCAGGACCCTGAGATCATGACCTGAGCCGAAGGCAGAGGCTTAACCCACACCCAGGGTTTTTTGTTTTGTATTGTTTTGTTGTTTTGCATGAGGATGTTCAGTTTTTCCAGAACCATTGTTGAGAAGATTATGCTTTCTCCATTGAATTGCCTTTTGTCCATCGTTAAAGATCAGTTGATTATATCTGTGTAGGTTTATGTCTGGGCTCTCTGCTCTGTTCCATTGATCTCTTTGTTCTTTCACAAATACCACATTGTCTTGGTTACTGTAGCTTTAGTGTAAGTCTTGATGTTGGATAGTATCAGTCCTCCAACTTTGTTCTTCTTCTATAGTGTGTTGGCTACTTATCTATTTAAAAGTATGTTTATTGTTTTCAGAAAAATTTTACATTTTATTAAGAAAAATAAACAGCACAGAAAAGTAATACATATGTGAAAATTTACCATTATAGAAGATACATTTCTACTCAATTAAGAAAAAGGATAACAACACAGTAGGGAGAAAAGTATCTCAATCATCAGTTTCAGAGAGAGAAAGTTTCGTGCCCTATATTTGTAAAAGTGTCAACCTTCCTCTTAATTTAAAATGAAAATAAATACCAGTAAACTCCTACTTTTCTTTTTTATTCCCATTATTAATCAGGGTAGAGGAAATAAAACTCTCAAAAATGGTGTAAATTGGTATAAAATGTATAGGTGGCTATTTGGCAAAATTTGGAATATGTGTTCCTTGTGGGAAGAAATTCCTTTTCTTCAAACAGTATCCCCAGGCTGAAAACAGTGTCTGATACATAGTGTATCTTCAATAAAGGCTGATTAAAAGACTTTGAAAAATGCAAAATGCACTTAGTCATTGACGGAGGAATTTTACTCCTAGGAATTTATCAAATGGGTATATGTACAGGATTTTTTTGTTGCAGCATTGTTTTTTGTTTTGTGTTTTAAAGATTGTATTTGTTTATTTGAGAGAGAGAACACAGGAGCAGGGAGGAGGGGTGGGAGGGCAGGGAACAAGCAGACTACCTGCTGAGCAGGACCTGGATGTGGGGCTTGATCCCAGAACCCTGGGATCATGACCCAAGCCAAAGACAGATGCTTAACCAACTGAGCCAACCAGGCACTGCTTGTTGCAGCATTGTTTGTAAAGTCTAATGCTTTTATCAGCCAAAGTGTCCATAAATAGAGGAAACATTAAACAACTTTTTGTACAATCATACAATAGAATATTATGTAGCTATTAAAAAGGAATGAGGTAGATCTATATGAACTGATATGGAACAGTGTCAACAATATTACTATTAAGTGAAAAAAATGAAATTATAGAACAGTGTCTCTGTAACATGAGAATATATAACATATAATCAACTTGTTTTCTGACCTGTGTTGGAAAAATCCCTGTTGTCCAGGGGATATCTCTTTGGATGATGGATTGAGGAAGGAAGAAAAGAACACTTTCACTTGAGAATCCAACTACTTGCTTACATTTTCCACTATAATAAGAAAAAAGTACAAGTTTTATGACTTTTTTCTTTTAAATTGATTTTTTAAAAGATTTTATTTTTAAGTAGTCTCTATACCCAAGGTGGGGCTCAAACTCACAACCTCGAGATCAGGAGTCACATGTTCCACAGACTGAGTCAGTCTAGAGCCCCGGATCAATCAATTAACCAATCTGTATTTATTGTTTAAGTATAATTATTTTTTAGAGATTTATTTGTTCATTTGAGAGGGAGGGAGAGAGAGCACAAACAGGGGGAGGAGGAAAGGGAAAGGGAGAGACGTCAATGGGGCCTTCAGTCAAGGGGAAGAGCTGGAGGCGAAGTGGAGGGAGCCAGGACAAGCTGGAGCCTGCCAGGCATCTCTGCATCTACTGGTCATCTCACTGAACCATGATGGCATTCAGATATGGTGCCTCCAAATTCCTTTCTTGGCCAACTCTACCCTGGAACCACACAGGGAAGAGGATTCTATGAAACAGTTTCCAGCTTAATCAAGGTAATACTAGGAGATTCTGGAGGAAATGTAGTGAATTCCATTTTGGACACATTAACTTTGAGTTGACTATAATACATCCCCATGGAAATGTTTAGTAAGTGGTTGTCTTGTCTAAATTTCATCAATATGTAAACAAATTGTTCTAGAACTTTAGTTTGAATCCATCCTGGGGTGAGAGGGTGGAATGCAGTTTTGGATTATGAGCCTAGGAACTAAAGGTATTGGCCAGGAGTGAAGACAATCTCAAGAAACAAAAAGACAGTTCAAACAAGGTCTGTAAGTCAGCTAATGACTTAGGGCAGCGAGATGGAGTGGGGCAGACCCTACAGGGCAGGTAGGAGGCAGCCTCCTGGAGGGATGGCCTGAGATACCTTAACTGCACCGACTGAGAAGAGAACTGGTCTATACATCAAGCGTAGCCTTCTGGAATCAGTATTTTGAAAGTGCCATACTTATAAGAAAAAACTCAACCGGATAGTCCCTCCTCTTATTTTTTAATCCTAGTATGCAGGCATAAGACAGTATATTTAATGAATGATTCTTCTTTCTGAAATTTCAAGCACAGGTTTGTTACTGAATACAGTTTTTGCCCTTCCTCCTTCATAGTCCTTCAGAATCATAAAGAGAGTTCTGACTGAGGTTCCAGGTGATGTCGTGAACATTCCACGTGGAGAGGTCTCCCATCACATCTGTGGGACAACCCCCAACACCACCACCATCATAAGCACCTCCATCACAGCCATCACCATTACTATCCAAGTTGGAGGAACAGAGCCTGGGGAAAGGCAGTAAAGAGAAGGCCAAGGGAGGTAACAATTCCAAATGAGCAAGGAAATTAATAGTGCGTTCAGGTAAATTTTCATTTCTATTGGATGACAAATGTAGTCAATGAACATTTTTTTAAAAAATTCAAATGTAATTAACATACAGTATTGCATTCATTTAAGGTGTACAATATAGTGATTCAACATTTTTTTTTGGTAAAGATTTATTTATTTATTTATTTATTTTGAGAGAGAGAGAACATGAGCAGGAGGAGAGGCAGAGGAAGAGTCAGAGAGAATCTCCAGCGGACTCCACAATGAACACAGAGCCTGACCCCGGGGCTTGACCTCCTGACCCTGACACCATGACCTGAACTGAAATTAAGAGTCAGAAGCTTAACTGACTGCATCAGGCCCCCCAGTGATTCAGCAGTTCTGTATATTACTCAGAGCTCATCATGATAAATGTGCTCTTAATCCTTCCCCCACCCCACTTTTTTTTTTTTTTAAGATTTTATTTATTTATTTGACAGAGAGAGATCACAAGTAGGCAGAGAGGCAGGCAGAGACAGAGGGGAGGAAGCAGGCTCCCTGCTAAGCAGAGAGCCCGATGCGGGACTCCATCCCAGGACCCTGAGATCATGACCTGAGCCGAAGGCAGCGGCTTAACCCACTGAGCCACCCAGGCGCCCCCCAATTTTTTTTTTTTTTTTTTTTGCTTGTTTGTATCCAAGTTTGATGACAAAACACAATTGTGAGAAACCAGAACACTCAGCGGTCACTCAGGCTGATAACCCTCCCAGGCAGAGGGCTGGAACCTATTTGGCAGATTCTCTAAATCAGTAAATCAGATCCCAGTGTAAATGATCAAGGCCACAGACAGCCAAGTAGGATCCCATGGTGAGTCTAGGAGGTGGGACTCTGTGAAAGGTCCCACTTGTTTCCCCCACTGCCCCTCCGGTAACTGTCAATTTATTCTCTATACTTGAGTCTGTTTTTTGGTTTGTTTCTTTTTTTCCCTTTGTTCATTTGTTTTGTTAAATTCCACATATGAATGAAATCATGTGGTATTTATCTTTCTCTGACTCACTTCACTTATCATTATACTCTCCAGATCCATCTATGTTCATACAAATGGCAAGATTTCATTTTCTGTGGCTGAGTAATATCCCAATATCCCAAGTAAAATATATATATATGCGGATATATATGTGTATATATATATACACACATATATGTATATATATGTGTAATATCCATGTTATGGTTATAAGTAATATAGGTAATATTTATAAATATATAATACTTATAAGTAATACCTATATCTATATCTATATCTATATCTATATATGGATATTACTTCTTTATTTACTTTTCTATCAATGGATATTTGGGCTGCTTTCATAATTTGGCTATTGTAAATAATGCCCTCCATACTGTTTTCCACAGTGGCCACACCAGTTTGCATTCCCACCAACAGGAACAAGGGTTCCTGTTTCTCCACATCCTCACCAACACCTGCTGTTTCTTGTGTTTTTGATTTTAGCCATTCTGACAGGTGCGAGGTGATATCTATCTCATTGTGGTTTTGATTTGCATTCCCTGACGTTGAGCATCTTTTCATGTGTCTGTTGCCATCTGCAAGTCAATAAACAATTTTATCTGCAGTGTTCTTTTTCCTCCACTTTCTTAGTTATCAAATGAAATCTTGGCTTCCTGTTAGACTAAGTACATAATGATATATTCTTCTGACTACCTTATACAAAAGAGGGCTTCCATCCCTCTCTATACTCTTATTCTGCTTTTTTTTCTTTCTTTCTTTTTAAGATTTTTATTTATTTATTTGACACAGAGAGAGAGATCACAAGTAGGCAGAGAGGCAGGCAGAGAGAGGGGGGGAGGCAGGCTCCCTGCTGAGCAGAGAGCCTGATGCAGGACTTGATCCCAGGATCCTGAGATCATGACCCGAGCCGAAGGCAGAGGCTTAACCCAACTGAGCCACCCAGGCGCCCCTCTGTTTCTCATGTTGTACTTACCCCCATCTGGTATTACATGTATACATGTTTCCTTTATGTATTGCTTTTGTATCAGAATATAAGCTTCACCACAGACCATGCCTGTTTTGTTCACTGTTGTATCCCCAAGCAAATTAAACAGTACTTAGCATATTGCAGACACTCAAGCATTTGTTGACTGAATGAAAGACACATTACACTCTAAGAATAGCTCCATGTGAGAGAGAACTGTATTATGGCTATTCCCCATATACAAGAAAATAAACTTCTGGTGTAAAGGATTGACTGTAAGTCAAATGACAGTAGTAGGGTGCCTTATAGATTGTCCCAACAGTTCATCAAGCCTCAGAAAAATCGCAACCTTTACATGAACATTACCAAATAATAACAATAAAAATATTTGTAATACATTTTAGCCAGAAGAGCTCAAAAGCTTTGCCAGTACTCATTTCTCCCCATACTTCTCTGCTTGCCTGTCCATTTCCTTCCCTGGGTACTCTTCCTCCTTACTCCTGCTAACTGGTCATTCCCTTGAATTTGCCTTGGACCCCCTGTTGATCTCTCTCCACTGTGAGTTTTTCTGGGTCAGCTTCTCAGGTGTCATGATGCCACTCACAGCTAGATGAGGGTTTAGGTCTCTGGGTGGGCATGGTCCTGGACTTCATCTGACCTGTTTATTTCTTTGTATGAGCACATGAATGGCTCTGCAGACTCCTCCCCTCGAAGCTTCAAGCCTTACCTGTCTGTGTGTCTTTAGCATGTGCTCACCGTAGGTGGCCTGGTGTAGGTATTGAAGAAGTGAATGGAGGGGGTGCCTGGCTCAGTGGGTTAAAGCCTCTGCCTTTGGCTCAAGTCATGATCTCAGGGTCCTGGGATCCCCACATCAGGCTCTCTGCTCAGCGGGGAGCCTGCTTCTCTCTCTCTCTGCCTGCCTCTCTGCCTACTTGTGATCTCTGTCAAATAAATAAATAAAATCTTAAAAAAAAAAAGAAGTCAGTGGAGGCAGATCAAATTTGTTTTTGAAACTGAAGTGTTTATCAGTGAAATTGATATAATTTTGGTATTTGCTTTTAAATAGTCCCATAAAGATAATAGAATGAAATAAGACAAAGTTGAAACAAGAATGGAAAAATATTGATAATGGTTGAAGCTGGTGGTGGGCATATGGGGGCTCATTATACTCTTTTATTTTTGTGTACTTTTAATTTTTTCTGTTAGAAAAAACACACAAAAATTTGTTGTTGCGGCAAAGCCAGGAAGGCCTACTAATATGCTAATAGTTTCAGAAGCATTTATGAGGTAGAAATTTGTAAATAAAATTTTACAATAGTAATGAGTAGCTATATTCAATATAGTTGTGCCCTTCAGGGAATTAAATACAAATAAAGAAAGCAGCAAAACATTTTAAACTTTTCAGAGCTTTGCTTGTTTAATTTTAAATCATATTGCCATATGTAAACCATATATGAAGATTGCTAAAGCCCCTTGCCAATTACATGGTACACCATCTTATTTATCATTTATCATGGAAAATTTTCATCCCTAGATATAAGACTTTTGCATAGCATATAGAATGAAAATTCTATTGGGAAAAATCTTAAAGATATTTGCCTATTTTCTATAACCATTGTATTGCTTTACTTATGCATTCATTTTTAATTTACATAATTTTCTCAAAATTGTGTTCCATTTTTTTTAAGTCTTTATTTAATCTCTACACCCAACGTGGGGCTTGAACTTAAGACTCCAAGATCAAGAGTCCCAGGCTCCTCCAACTGAGCCAGTCAGGTGCCCCTAAATTGTGTTCTGTTTTATGTGTCCAGTTTATTATTATTTGTTAAAGTGAGTAATCATTATAGTGAGGCAATGATATATACAGCTTACCACAACATATTAATAAATACATATAACACAATTCTGAAACACTCAGATTCAGTTACTGCTATTAAAAAAATCCTTACCCAGGGCTCCTGGCTGGCTCAGTCAATAAAGCATGCAACTCTCAACCTCAGGGTTGTAAGTTCAAGTCCCATATTGGGTGTAAAGATCACTTAAAAAAATTTTTTTTCCCATTGATTTACTGATTTTTTAAAAATTAGTTTTATATAGAACATATTTTCCCCTAAGCATTACAATTTCGTGTCTTCATGTCATGTGATATGTTTTAATTTGGCTCAGTCCTAAGTGTCCCTTTTTGCTTAGAGTAGAAGGTGCTGGCAGTTTTTGAGCGTCCCCTATTGCCAATTGCTTCACCATTTATCTCATTTGAGGCTATAAATAATCCTGTTCATTTACAGATAACAAAGCAGATGTACGGAGAAGCTTAATAACTTGGCTAAGGCCATATAATTTCTAAGTGACGACAGGCTTTTTTTTTTTTTTAAGACAGTTCTTTTTTTATTTTTTTAAGATTTTATTTATTTATTTGACAGAGATCGCAAGTAGGCAGAGAGGCAGGCAGAGAGAGAGGAGGAAGCAGGCTCCCCGTGGAGCAGAGAGACAGATGTGGGGCTCGATCCCAGGACCCTGGGATTATGACCCGAGCCGAAGGCAGAGGCCTCAATCCACTGAGCCACCAAGTGCCCCAAGACAGTTCTTTTTTTAAAATCCAAACTCTACATTGTTCATAGTATATTGTTTTGTCTCTCCATATTCAAACTTTCAGTATGAGGCCATGACTTAGTATTGAGTAATAATGGCAGATTTTAGGATGGTATACAAAATGTGACTCTTATTTACATTTCAGAAAAGATGACATATATATTTTATATGTAAGTATATTTATGTAAGTTATGTTAATACTATTAATGTATTATTATATATTTAATTATTATATTTAATATAATAACACATTATATTAGTGATATAATTATCATATACTTATATAATATAGAAAATATATAATATATATTATTGATATATGATAACTATGTTTATATACAATGACACATATATTAATATATTATAGTATATCTTATATATACATATTTCAAAAGATAGATAACAGGCCACTAACCAAGACTGGGATTTGGGAGGTGGCGGTGAGACTGGAGAAAAAAGGTGAACGCTCTTTCATTTCTAGTTTGTGTCTTTCTGTCTTGAACTTAAAAATGATTATGCATTACTTTTATGCTCAGAGATATTATTTTGTCATCAAGACTAAATGTATTCATTTTTTATTTTAACAACTATCAGCATTCTTGAATACCCGTTACTATGCTTGGAATATTTCAAGTCCCTATGGGCCTCAGACATTCTTACTGTTTTAGGCACATCTAACACATTCAATGTACTAAGATCAAATACAACTTCTGTGAGTTGAGTTGAAGTTAAATATAACTTACATGAAGTTGAGTTAAAGTTAACATGTCACATGTCATAAACATTTGAAGCTACTAACTAGGGGTGCCTGGGTGGCTCAGTGGGTTAAAGCCTCTGCCTTCGGCTCAGGTCATGATCCCAGGGTCCTGGGATCGAGCCCCACATCTGGCTCTCTGCTCAGCAGGGAGCCTGCTTCCCCCCCTCTCTCTGCCTGCCTCTTTGCCTACTTGTGATCTCTCTCTCTCTCTGTCAAATAAATGAATAAAATCTTTAAAAAAAAATAAAGATTTTATTTATTTTAGAGAGAGTACACCAGCAGGGGAAGGGGCAGAGAGGCAGACAGAGGGAGAGAATCTCAAGCAGACAGGGAACTGTGCAGGGCCTCATGCAGGGCTCAATCCCACCATCCTGAGATCATTACCAAAGTCGGAAAAGTTAATGCTTAACCGATTGAGCCATCCAGGCACCCCTCCTATTCATTTCCCTGTGAACCCTTTAAGTAGGGAAAAAAAAGTATTTTCAGCAAGATAAAATAGAGTACAAAAATAATTATGCTGAAATTTTTAATCAAATACCTAGTTTTCAAGCATAAACTTTCACATGCCTGGGATACAATCTTGTGCTGGTTTCTCTGAGTATTTGTTCTTAGATTTCTAGTTGACTTTGTAGAGACTTTGCCTAATTTTATTCAGGCATACAAAGTTCAATCACCAATTTTTTGAGTACTTTTTGTGTGTGTGTGTGTTTTTTTTTTTTTAAGAAATGATAGAAAGATGCATCAGAATATTTAATAGTAGGCCTACATGGCGTTTTGAGAAACTAAAGCAAATTGCAAAGACAAGGGTCTGCTTGCAAGGACTTTCAATGTGTTGGGGCACATGGGTGTCTCAGTGGGTTAAGTGCCTGACTGTCCATTTGGGGTCAGGGCTCAGGTCATGAATTCATGGATCAAGAGATCAAGCCCCAGAGTTGGGCTCTGTGTTCAGCGGGAAGTCTGCTTGAAGACTCTCTCCCTCTGCCCCTGCCAGGTGCTCACTCTCTCGAATTCTATGATACATAAATAAACCTAAAAAAGAAAAAAGCTTTCAATGTGTTGTTCCTGGCATGTAAATATCTTTTGTCCTGTTTGCAGAGTGTTTTGGAAATCAAGGGACTGGAATGAGGGAAAATCAACATTTGAATCAGAAAGTGACATTGCACTTTCATTGAGAAGAAGGTGTTCTAGAAGGAAGAAAAAGGACAGACTATCAGGAGACTCTGAAGACCATGAAGAGCAGCATGATCAACTGTTCACATTTCCCTGTTCCATATGCAAGCACGAAATTGATCTACCTGATGTTTTCCTCCATAAAAAACAGCATGTGGCTCTGGCCACCCTGGGGTTTCAATGGATGAGAACAAAGAAACCAGCGCTCCCACTGATTTCCATTCAAAGACAATTTATAATCACGAAACTATTGTCATTTTCTATATTCACTGAAAAAATCCTACAGAGCATTAATAATGCTTTTGAGCTACTTTGGAAGAAACAATTACCAGCTTACTATAAGATTATTGATAATGTTCACAGGAGTTCCATATGTTCTCAAGCAGTCTATCATGTATTGATTAAAGGTGTAGCCATTTGTGAAGACAGAAATTCTACATGGAAAGCTGACATGAATGATAGATTCACTGTGGTGAATAACTTTGGCAATAAATCTGATGTGTGTTTTTTTGGTTTGTTTGATGGACATCATGGCGCCTCAGCAGCAGGTTTGACTTCAATGGAACTCCCAGTTTTACTTCTCCATCAGCTTTCCAGATTTGATCCTTCCTACCAAATGACTCCTGAAGAGCAAAATGTAATCAAATCCTTTCACATGGTATTTAGGGAAGAATACATAGCTATAGAAGAACTTTTTTCCTCCGTAAAGAAAAAGAGAAAAATGGTGAAAAGTGAGTATGAGAACATACACAAAGCCTTTGCAAAAGCGTTTTGGAGAATGGACAGGCTTTTACGTCTTGGAAGGAATGAAGTGTCCAGGGTTCGATGGAGTGGCTGTTCTGCAGTTACTTGTATATTGGAAGGCAATATTAAAATACCCTATACTGAGAAGAATTGGAAAATCAGTAAGGCTGATGACTTGGCAAAGAGTTTCCCTTCCCAGATGATGCCACAAATAATGTCTGGAGTACTCCATATTGCAAACACTGGTATGTACATGGAGTAGTGCACATTACCCCTTACAGTTATTTTTTATTGCTGGCAGCAAAACTCCTCTTGCTTCTGGAGCTATTTAGTGACCTATGATTTAGTGACTTATTAATGCCTTGAAATTCCATTGACTAAGAAATGATCAAGAACCACAGTTTAGATGCTGATTGCAGGCACAAAAATTGTAATATTTTTTCCCCAAGAAGGAACATATATGTAATAATTTGATCAAAACATTAAATTTTCCAAATGGGGTACCAATATACCTGTAGATAAAGGCAAAGCAAACATATGACATTTGCTTAGATCTGAATGAACCATAAAACATTTCCCATACTTCCCTTTTTCAGGAGAATGGAAAGTTTTTTGAGGATTGTTACAAGTCTGGTTGTTTAAACTGGTCAGTTATTCTGATAACACATTTGGAATAGGTCACTTGTGCTCACTGGGCAAAATAGTATCAATTTAATTTTAGAGAAAACAATAGTTTGTGCCTCAAGTTTATAAGCATATATTCTCTTCTCCAAACATTTGGCTGTGTTTTTAAAATTGTATTTCAAGAAGCAATCCTTTTAGGGCTAAAGTTCTACCTTAGGAGGTTGCCAAAATGGAAAGCCCATACATAAAACATTTTTAGCAAAGTTAAGCTGAGTACCATGAGATGCTTAGTCAGGTTTCCACTACCCCTCTCATCAACAGAATTATTATTATTTTTAAGTAAATCCTACCCCCACTGTGGGGCTCAAACTCACGAACCTGAGATCAAGAAATCTCATGGTTTACTGACTGAGCCAATAAGGTGCCTCTGTATAGAGTTATTATTGTTATTATTATTATTTTTAAAGATTTTATTTATTTGAGAGAGCTGGAGAGAGCATGTGCAGGGTGAAGGACAGAGGGAGAAGCAGACTCCTAGCTGAGCAGGGGGCCTGATGTGGGACCTGATCCCAGGACTCCGGGATCATGACCTAAGCCAAAGGCAGATGCTTAACTGACTTAGCCACCCAGGGCTTGATAAGCAAGGACAGCTTATTTATTATTTTATTTTATTTTTAAAGACTTTATTTGTGAGAGAGAGCACAAGCAGAGGGAGTGGCAGACAGAGGCAGAAGCAGGTTCCCCGCTGAGCAAGGAGCCCAATATGGGACTTGATTCCAGAACCCTGTGATCATGACCTGAGCTGAAGGCAAATGTGTAACTGAATGAGCTATCCAAGCATCCCTAGAGTTATTAGTTATTATTTTTTAAAGATTTTTTTTATTTATTTGAGAGTGAGCGAGAGAGAGCACAGAGAGAGAGGGAGAGAGAGAAGTGGACTCCCTGCTGAGCACAGAGCCAGAAACGGGGCTGGATTCCAGGATCCTGAGATCATGATTGAGCCAAAAGCAGATGCTCAACCAACGGAGCCACCCAGATGCCCCTACCCTAGAGTTATTATTAATAGTAGTGTCCACTTATTGAATAGGGAATATAGCCCAAGTTTTCATTTAGTCTTATGAGAACCCTGGTATCTAAAGATATCCTCATATCTTCTAAGTATTTTTTTAAATGCATTTGACATATGACAACAGTACAAGTTTAAAGTATATTTATATGACACATTTATATATTGTAATATGATTGCCGTTTGGGTGATAATTAGCACTTCTATCATGTTACATAATTATAATTTCTTTTTGGTGGTCGAAACAAATTCTCATCTCAGCAAGTTTGGTGATTATAACACAGTATTCTCGATATTCCCTATACTGTGCTTTAGATCTCCAGGATTTACTACTTGCTGCAAGTTTGGACCCTTAAACATCTGTTCTATCTCCCACCTCCCCCCTTATATCTAAGTGTTGTTACCCCGCTTTTCCAGATGAGAAATTGGAAGCTCAGGGAGGTGAGATAATTTGTTCAAGGTCTTGGGGGTAGTAGGTATTGGAGCTGGAAATCAAGCGCACTATGTCATGCTGCCTCTGAAGGGAATTGCTTCTACAACCGGAGGAGGCTGGCCCCTCAGCAAGTGGGACGTGTCTGAGATGGTTCCGAACCAAAACCAGATAATCACAAAGACTACCACAATGTCCAGGTCCCTGGATGTAAGCTTGTTTCTGATCAAGCTCTGGTTCTGAGCCCAACATGAGTACTCCAGATTAAGCAATAAAAAGAAGCCAAGTCCAATGCCAGTTTCCTCAGAATTTTTGTCATTTCTCAGACTTTATGCTGATGTTCCAGATGGCTTCAGAGCAGGTCTACCTCATGCACTGTTTTCAGATTTTACACCACTCTGGGAACTGACCCATATTCTTGGACGTGAGACCTCCATTAGAAAATGTCATTATTGGGGCGCCTGGGTGGCTTAGTCATTAAGCGTCTGCCCTCAGCTCAGGTCATGATCCCAAGGTCCTGGGATCAAGCCCCATGTCAGGTTCCTGCTCAGCCTGCTTCTCCCTCTCCCACTCCTCCTGCTTGTGTTCCCTCTCTCTCTGTCAAATAAATAAAATCTTAAAAAAAGAAAATGTCATTATACATCAGGGTTCTTGTAAAATTGAAGGAAGAATTATGAGACAGTGAATAGACACTATCATTAAATGTCTAATTTCCTATGATTCACTACTTCCAGGATCACTGCTGTTTGGCTGGTTCTAATCTCCAGGTCAAACATTTGTTGGATCTAATTTTCAGGCTTATATAATTGTGTTAAACTGTTTTCATTTAGGCATCCTTTATTTTATTTTATATTTTTAAAAGATTTTATTTATTTATTTGACAGACAGAGATCACAAGTAGGCAGAGAGGCAGGCAGAGAGAGAGAGAGAGAAGAGGAAGCAGGCTCACTGCAGAGCAGAGAGCCCAATGTGGGGCTCCATCCCAGAACCCTGGGATCATGACCCGAGCCGAAGGCAGAGGCTTTAACCCACTGAGCCACCCAGGTGCCCCAGCATCCTTTATTTTAATAGAAACAAATATGTAGGGAAAAGTTCCAACTTGTGAAAAGGAGGTCGTGATTGCTCCTGAAAGAAAATGATTTAAATTGGTTACAAAAAGTAAATTTTTACAGAAATTTATCAAGAGCATGTGTTGTATTTTATATAACAAGACCTATAATTATGGCATGGGAATTTATCTTTCCTGTATTTTTCTGTATTTCCTGTACAAATTTATTTCAATTTGTAAAATACCAGGGCCATCACAACTCAGGAATTAAATAAAACAAAACAAAACCCTCACTATATAATGAAACATGAGTGCAGTAATGAAGCCACTGAATAAATGCTGAATTCATGCATGTGGGAAAAAATATTTCCAAACTGACATTCTTGACTTTTTTATTCTTAGTGCTTCCCATTTATATTTCATTTTATAATTTCTCTTGGTGCTCTATTTTATTTCAGTTAATCCTCATAGAATCAAAACACTAACAAATATATTTATACAGAATACATAATTATACTTTTCCCCTAACATGAAATAAACCATAAATTTTACATTTCTAATTAACCACACTAGTTCCTTATAAACAGAAGGGATTCTTATCTGATCCCTTTGTCTCCCCCAGTGTTTTTATTTTTAATGGCTTGAGATATAATTCACAAAGCACACAATTCACCCATGTAAATTGTGCGGTCCCAGATGTGTGCAACCATCCCCATAGTCAATTCTAGAACATTTTGTCCTCTTAAAAAGACACCCAGTACCCTTTAGAAATCAGCTCTCTAACCTGCCATTTCTTCAGCTCCAAGCAGCCACAAATCTACATTCTGTCTCTATACATTTCCGTATTCTGGGCACTTCTGATAAATGAAATCATAGAATTTGGGTCCTTTTGTGACTGTCTTCTTTCACTTCACGTGTTTTGAAGGTTCATCCATGTTGTAATATGCATGAGTACTTCTTTTTGTTGCTGGGTAATATTTCACTGTATAATTATGCTGTATGTTGCTTATCCATTTATTCAGTTGAAAAACACCTGAGTTGTTTTTAATTTTTGGCTATTATGAAGAATGCCGGCATGAACATTGTACATAAGTTTTTGTATGGACATGTTTTCACTCCCTTGGGTATATACCTAGGAGTGGGATTGCTGGGTCCTAAGGTAATTCTACACTAAACCATTTGAGGAACTGCCAAACTATTTTCCAAAAGGCTGTACCATTTCATTGGCCTGCCAGTAACCTATGAGGGTTTTAATTTTTATACATTATCCCAATGCTGTTTTTCTGATTCTAGCCACCTTAGTGGGTATGAAGTGGTATTGATTTGCACTTTTCTGTTGACTCATGATGTTGACTATTTCTTTATGTGCTTATTAGTCATTTGAATATCTTCCTTTGAGAAATGTCTACTTAAATCTTTTGTCCATTTTTTTAAATTGGGTTACTTGTCTATTGAGTTGCAAGATTCTTTTTTATATTCCGAATACAAGTTCCTTGCCAGATGTATGGTTAGGAAATACTTTAATTCCATGTTTTTTTCCCACTTCCTTATTATCTTCTGAAGCAAAAATACTTTAATTTTGATGAAATCCCATGTATCAGCTTTTTTGATATTTGTAGTCTTGGTGTCGTCTATGAAACCATTGCCTAAACCACGGCCACAGAAACTTATACCAGTGTTTTGTTCTAAGAGATTTATAGTTTTATCTCTTACATTCTGGTCTATTATCCATTTTGAATTAATTCTGTATGTGTCATGGGGTCCAGCTTTATTCTTTTCTTTGTTGATACACAGTTGTATATTATTATCTCTTTTACTACCTTATTTTGAATTGATTTCTTTATTCCTATCTATCTCATTTGTTAGGTTGTTAGCTATAACTCTTTGTTATACAATTTTTTAAGTTTATAGTGTACATCTTAACCTCTCAGAGTCTACCGTCAAATGATATATACCACTTTAAATATAGAATAAAACCCTTACAACAGCACAATTTTATTTCTTCCCTCTCAGACTTTTTTGTTCATATGTATATATATGAACTTGTCTCTTTTTACACAAGCATATCTAGGAGGTATCTTGAGTTTGGTTCCAGACTACCACAATAAAGCAAATACTGCAATAAAACAAGTCAGATGAATTTTTTGTTTCCCAGTTATGATCACTGTATTGTAGTCTATTGCATGTAATACATTATGTCTAAAAAGGCAATGTGCACACCCTAACGAAAAGTATTTTATTGCTAAAAAATGCTTATCATCATCTGAGGTCTCAGTAGTGAGTTGTTACCTTTTGGCAGGTGGAGGGTCTTGCCTTGAGGCTGATGACTGCTGGCCGATTGGGGTGATGGTTGCTGAGGTTTTGGATAGCTATGGCAATTTCTTAAAATAAGATAATAAAGTTTGCCACATCAATTGGTTTCCCTTTCATGAGTGATTTCTCTTTAGCACGTGACACTGTTAATATTTTACCCACAGTAGAACTTTCTGAATTGGAGTCAATCCTCTCAAACCCTGCCACCGCTTTATCAACTGAGTTCATGTGATATTCTAAATCCTTTGTCATCATTTCAGTGATCTTCACAGCATCTTCACCAGGAGTAGATCAGATTCCATATCAAGAGAACACTTTCTTTGCTCCTCTGTAAGAAGCAACTTGTCATGCATTTAGTTTGATCATGAGACTGCAATTACACAGTCCCAGCTGCAGGCTCCACTCCTAATTCTAGCTGTCTTGAATTCCTACCACATCTGTAGTGACTTACGGCACTGGTCTTGAACCCCTCCAAGTCATCCATGAAGGCTGGAATCAACTTCCAAACTTGTTAATGTTGATATTTTGACCTCTGCCCATCCATGAATCATTAATGTTCTTAATGGCATCTAGAATGGTGAATCCCTTCTAGAAGGTTTGAACTTACTCTCCCCAGATCCATCAGAGGAATAATTATCTATGGTAGCTATAACTCCATAGAAGTATTTAATAACTTGAAAGTCAAAATTCGACTCCTTGACTCATGGGCTGCGGGATGGATGTTGTGTTAGCGGGCATGAAAATATTGTACATCACCAGAGCTCTTGGGTGACTAGTTGCATTGTCAATGAGCAGTAATGAATCTTTTTTTTTTTTCCTGAGCAGTAGGTCTCAAATATTCAATAAACTGAATACAAGCACTGTCATCCAGACTTTGTTGTTTCATTTATAGAGCACAGGCAAGACGGATTTCTTAAGACAATTCTAAAGGGCCCTAGGATTTCTGGGATGGTAAATGGGCACTGGTATATGAATGGTTTACTTTATCTATTCAGTATCTCTCTAGATTGTACATATTTGGGGGTTTAAAAAATATTTTATTTTTATTTATTTGACGAGAGACACAGCGAGAGAGGGAACACAAGCAGGGCAAGTGGGAGAGGGAGAAGCAGGTTTCCTGCCAAGCAGGTAGCCCGATGCGGGGCTTGACCCCAGGACCCTGGGTCATGACCTGAGCCCAAGGCAGACGCTTAATGACTGAGCCACCCAGGTGCCCCTCAGTTTTTTTTTTAAGATTTTATTTTAGAGAGAGGCCGATCACAAGAGAGTGAGAGGAGGGGGCACTGGAGGAAGGTGAGGGAAAGCGAGAATCTCAAGCAGACTCTGTGCTGAGTGTGGAGCCTGATGGAGATCTCTATCTCATGACCCTGAGATCATGACCTGAATGGAAACCAAGAGTCTGAGCCCCCCAGGCGCCCCAGTGCATATTTGTTCTTAATAATTCCTTTCAAATGAGGTCCCAGAAACTACTTTTGTACTAGTGATACCACCTTACATAATTGGTGAGCTTCATTCTTATTTAAAACATGCGTATCCTTACCTCGAGGCTGTATTAAAGCAATCTCTTGGTAATCCTGAGAAGAGAAAGACAGGGCTTGAGATGGTCAGCAATTAAGGAACTGTTAAGAGTAGAAAAGTATTGGGTAAAGCTATGACTGGTCTCTGGATCTAGAATGAGCTCATCGGACAGAAAACTAGGGCACTAGAAAACAAAAGTAGTTTCTGATAATTATTTCCAGTCCCATCCTTTTTCTTTAAAACCTAATTCAGGTCCTGGGATAGAGTCCCACATTGGGCTCCTTGCTCAGCAGGGAGACTGCTTCTCCCTCTGCTTGCCACTCCCCCTGCTTGTGCTCTCTCCCTGACAAATAAATAAAATCTTTAGAACATAATTCAATTCCAGAAACACTTTACTCTATGCAGGAAAGAAACCATATTCTTAAATAACACTTTTTTATATGCTTTACCTCCCCTCTCTCCCTTTTTTGGGATATGTTGGTGGTGAACTCATATATACAAACCTGATTCTGAAAACACATTCAACAAATATTTGACAGATAGTTGAGACTGATGTGTATTGTTAGGCTCTAGTTGTACAATGGTGAATTTGAGTTTCATGCTCATACAGCTTACAAAATGAACAAAGGGATCTTTTAAATAATCGATGAAAATTGGCTCCCCAACAGCAAGGCGCTCATACTGATCATCAGTAGAAAGAGTCATAAACCTGGTGCCCATGCATACAGATTCAGCCTTTCCTGCCAAAATTAGTCTTGCAGAAAAACTGGATATAGGTTGTTTCCCTGACTTCACATAATTTCATTATGCTTCCAATTTAGGTACATCTCAGTTTGAATTTCCTGTTTGTTCATGCTCCTTTTCAATTGCTTTTTCTTTCCCCAATAACTATTTCATTTCCCAAGCTCTAAGTTATTGCTTCTTACTACTTTAAACCCATTAATCTATTTTATAAGAATTAAAAGTTTCTTTGTAAATGTGTCTGCAATCAAATATTTATAGCTTCATCTCAATCTTTTTTGGATTGCCTCTCTTCTCCTGGTTTCCCCTTCATGGGACCCCCCAAAAAAAAAACCAACAAAAACAAACCTTTATCAAGTTTCAACTTACTAAAATTACCTTCTTAAATTTTCACAATAACAATGAAAAAATAACATTGCAGGTAGAAAACTCAACTCGGGGAAATAAAAGTGACTAAATGAAGGTCACAGGACATAAAGTTGGAATTAAAGCCCAACCAAGGGTGTCAGACTCCCAAGTGTTTCCAATTCTCCATGCTGTTTCTTCCAAATCAAGCTAACTTTTTATTTCTGGGCACTCCTGCATCCTAGATATGTTTCTTTTTCTTCCACCACATATAATTTTTCTTCCATTTTCCTCCAGTTTTCTTAAAATTTTCCTATTATCCTCAATAGTGAGTGGCTTTATCAAAAAAAAAAAACAAAAAACAAAATCCCCCCAAAACCAAACCTTGATCTTGCCCATTCAATCTAGAATTCATGTTTCTAAGGTCACGCCAAAGTTTATGGGAGGACTCTTCATTTTCACAAATTGAAGATAACCCAGCAATTAATTGCAGGAGGCAGTCACACCATTGTACTCTATATAAGGAATACTTTGCCTGACTACACATACCATCTTGAAAAGGGTTGAGTATCATCTCAAAGCAGTTTTTCTAATCCCCATATAATTAATGTTCCTCTTGCAGTAATCCTGTTCCACTTTTGTTCTGATAACGTTTTCTGAAGGGCACAATCTCTCCAAACTGCTGAAGCTGGTAACTTTGTCTAGGAATTTGAAGTATTTATGCCCAGATTCACAGAAACTTTTGTATAAGGGTCTTCAGATCAGCTCACTGTCTATTCTCATTCCCTCCAGAGATGTTACAGGAACCTTTCTTTAAAGCCAGTCTTTAAATTGTCATGAACTGTTCCTTTCCCCTTTCAGTTCCCCAGACACTTGGGACATACAGTGTTATTTAAATCTTCCTCCAATTTCCCCTCTTCCGTGGGACTTTTTGTTCATTAATCTATCTTAGCTTTCAGCTTAGTCAACTGCTTTCAACAATTCCATTTGCAGCTGACAGCATATGCAACATAGGCTTGCTCAGGCAACAAGAAAAAATTATTAACTCTGCACATACAATTTTCCTTCTTGTTTGTCCCAACAGTACTCCTCCAAGGCTTGAATCTTATTTACCCTCTACTTCTTGGACTATGCATGAATAGTTGAATATAGTAAGCAACTCTCCTTCACATTTTTCTTCAAACACCATTCACATAGGAAAGGATGTGAATTATTCAGAAGGCACTGTTTCCATTTACACCAGGATGAACAAACTGTCAGCTAACTCAAAGCCAGACAGCAAGTAAATGGTAGAGTGAAAAGAGCAACCAGGATTTAATGAGCCTTCTTCTAGGAAGTTCTATCATACTGAGTCCAAGGGATGTTCACAACTGTACAATAAGCTGAAATGGCATTTCCTACGTCTAATGAGCAACTGGGGGAAAAAAAAAAAAAGGCAAATAGTGCATAAGGCTATGCCTACCAATTTCTGCAGAAATTGGCAACTAAAATAAAAATACCAGTTTATCACTTTTCCATTGTTAACAACATAACTGTATTGAATTATTTTCAAATCACACAACAGAAGAACAATACTTTTTCTTTTGCTGAGTGGTCTTTGAATTGCCACATGCAAATAAAACATTTAGGAGATCAGTGGATTTAACTATTCAGAGCCAAATAATGTCCCCTCTGTTTACAGAGCTATGGTTGCAACTATTTCTAGTGTATGTACACACATAATAGAAATTTTCTAATTTAAAAGAGGTATTGAATCATATGTCCCCCTAACAGAACATCTGATTACCCAGGTGGCATGTTCATTACCAATCCATGCTGTTTTGCTGGTACAGTAATAATTTACAACTCAGCAAAAGTCAAGAATTATTTTACCAATTTATCTTCTGCAGAGTGTAAGTAAAATGACGAGCAGAAAAGACAAGTTAATACAAAATAATAACCAAACTACAGAAAAGTAAAAGAGGTCATGTAGTTTTTAGAACTATCACTTACACAGTTCTCTGGTTTTAATTAGCAATAATCGCGCCTTGGATAAACCTCACGGGCTATGATACTGCCACTGCGCAAAGCTTAGCTCTCTGGTTTTAAAAACATTTTCCAGGGACGCCTCAGTGTCTCAGTTGGTTAAGCATCTGCCTTCAGCTCGGGTCCTGGGATAGAGTCCTACATCAGGTTCCTTGCTCAGTGGGGAGCCTGTTTCTCCCCCTGCCTGCTGCTTCCCCTGCTTGTGAGCTCTCTGACAAATAAATAAATAAAATCTTAAAAAAAAATAAAAACATACATCGTCTTTCTAATTCCCATTATGTAAATGGGTCAACACGCTCAGCCTATGCCTGACACTGATACTTCATCAACTTAAGCTCTTTAGGTACAACCACACTATAGTTGGGTAGACTTTAGCCTTCTGAAATCTCAGTTTCTTTACCTCAAAAACAGGATTAGAACTGAACCCCTGTAGCAACAAAATTCAGATTCGAGGTATGGTACAATGCTTGAAATCAGATATTCTAATGTAAATTTTGCATGATCCCAGGGATTTTAATCCTCAAAGGTACTGTAATATTCAAACATCATTAACTCCATCTCAGAATAATTTATATGCCCTCTTATAAACAATGACTCCATATCAAGAAAAACTTGCTTGTGCTTAAATATACAATCATGTTCCTGAAAACTTGGGGAAAATTATTTTCTTAATAAACTAAAAAAATCTTTTTTTAATAAACCAAATGAAGTTTTAGTAGTACAACCATCCCTTAATCTCTTCAGAATATTATGTTTAGATTTTCTTATGATTTCAATGAAGGACACATCACAAGTTCATCTGAACCAGGATAAACTACAATCAACTTTTAAGACTTCAGTTTTCAATCAAAGGGTTTAATTTAATGTTGGCTAGCTATTATCCATGTAATACATTAATAATACATTTTTTTCTTTACAGGGCTAATTGACTTAATTTCTTTTTAACCACACAACATGAAACTAGAAAGACTGACATTAAACAGTGGCATTATAATTTTCTTCATCGCCTACATCTATAATGTGCTTAAGTTTTAAGTTTTACCAGGTACAAAATTATCAAACTCCACTTAAAAAAAAAATCAATGCTTGTGTCTTTAATTAAAAAGGCATTTATTTAAACATTTAAAAAATGTCTACTCTATAGAATATATGTTGGTCATAAAAAAGTTCAACTCTTGGCTCTATAAAATATTCAGAAGCTGTTTCATAAAAAAATCACTGGTTATTTTGTATTTGTAGTTTTAGTTATTTTAATATTAAGTGCAGTATTTTAAACACTAAGTTACTTAAAAATGAGGGATAAACTGGCCTCTCAGTTTCAAATGTTAATTACCATAAGTCACCTAGTATTATCAGTATTTCATGTTA
>RCUC01121675.1:0-27115 GCA_003697995.1 Taxidea taxus jeffersonii | reverse complement strand
TTTTTTTTTTTTTTAATTTGAGAGAGAGAGCATGAGAAGGGGAGGGTCAGGGTAGAAGCAGACTCTTCAGCTCAGCAGGCTGAGGAGGGAGCCTTAAGTGGGACTTGATCCTGGGACTACAGGATCATGATCTGAGCCAAAGGCAGTCGCCCAACCAACTGAGCCACCCAGGTATCCCTGTAGTCTAGTTCTGATGTTAAATTTCCAAATATTTTCTACCAAAGAACTGATGACATTCTTGCTAGGTGTGCTTCATGGAAGAGCTTCTCTAATCTTATTCACAACCCCCTTCAGAGGAATGACAGTTTATTTGCTCTAAGATTATAATCTTATAGTTTTGCTCTGTCAGAGTATACTACTCCCAGGAATATAAATGCCCCGATTTGAGAAATGATGATCTTAAAGATTTGGGGGGAAAAACCCCCATCATTTAATAGCTTTTTACTATGGCAATAATACTGATATATAACTGATTATGAATATGATTGTGGCATAAATGAGTGTGGGACAAAAAAACACAACTTGACTATTATTGTTATTGTTATCTTAGTGTTGTTGCCTTAATCCTGAAATCCACTAAGCAGAATTGTTCTTCTCAGGGTCTAAGTGAAATCTTGGGCACATCCAATTGATTATCTATTCACTTTTATTTATTTTTTATTTTTTTAAAGATTTTATTTATTTATTTGACAGAGATCACAAGTAGGCAGAGAAGCAGGCAGAGAGAGAGGGGAAAGCAGGCTCCCTGCTGAGCAGAGAGCCTGACGCAGGGCTCGATCCCAGGACCCCAGGATCATGACCTGAGCTGGAGGCAGAGGCTTTAACCCACTGAGCCACCCAGGCACCCCTATTCACTTTGATTTTTATTTATTATTTATTTTTTTAAATATTTAAAAAATATTTTGCTTATCTATTTGACAGAGAGAGAGATAGTGAGAGAGGGAACACAAGCAGGGGGAGTGGGAGAGGGAGAAGCAAGCTTCTTGCTGAGCAGGGAGCCCAATGTGACCCTGAGTCAAAGGCAGATGCTTAACCACTGAACCACCAGGTGCCCCTTTCTATTCACTTTTAAACCTTAAATAGTCCAATCAGTTGATTACCAAAACTTCAATATTTTGCAACTAAAAATTAATCTTTAGTTCATTATTTCTGCCCTGACTCAGGCTTCCAAACTGATAGTTTGGAAAAGTGGGGACGTTAGCTCTTTTTTCTTGCTTTATCACCTAATTTCTTTGTAGGTACTGGTTCTCATCCCCTCCCAAGAGAGGCCTGCGGGTGATGTTTAGAGGTAATAATTAGTTATTGTGGCCTGGCCCATGGCAGACAAGTGCAGTGTTACTGTGGGGCACTTTAGTGGTTTGGCCACTACAGGATTCTTGCTCTTACATGGGCTCCTTTTCTGTATGACTTTTGTGGGTTCCTTTTGTTGATGGAAAAGAAATACTTCTTGGCCTTCCAAACTTGGGAAGCACAGTCCTTTTCTAACATACTTGCCACACACTACTGCTGTCACGCATTGTAATTAGCCACTTGTGACAATTCTTTTTCTGGCATGAGTCAGCAACTGTCTCAAACACTCAGGAACATGTAGTGGGCTTTCTGAATGGTTCTAAGTGATCTTTCTGATCACTTAAGAAGGAAAGGAAAATGGAAGATTCCCCCAAAACTTCCTTACTGCCCCCATCCTCCTTGGTCTTTCTCCTCAGCTCTTTGCCTACTGTCTCTCTAGCAAGGGATAAGCTAAGAATGTCAAAACTACTTTCAAAAGATCAATATAATTTTAAAAATATTACCTTAATTTATACAAAAATGTACTGTTTTCAGTTTTTAGAAAGCATTTCTTTGAAAATACTTTTCAGATAAAAATGTTTTGTAGGTCTACTGACAGAATAAAAGAAATTTTTGAGTCAACCAATAGCTATTCCTAAAATTCCTTAACTTCGGTATTTCAGTGACCATTTTCACACTGAACGTGTGCTAGTTTTTTTTAATTAATTTTTTATTTTTTATTTAACATATATTATTAGCCCCAGGGGCACAGGTCTGTGAATCGCCAGGTTTACACACTTCACAGCACTCACCATAGCACATACCTTCTCCAGTGTCCATAACCAACTACCTTCTCCCTATCACCCTCCCCCCAGCAACCCTCAGTTTGTTTTGTGAGATTAAGAGTCTCTTATGATTTGTCTCCCTCCTGATTCCATCTTGTTTCATTTTTTTCCTTCCCTACCCCGCAAGCCCCTCACATTGCCTCTCAAATTCTTCATCTCAGGGAGATCATATGATAGTTGTCTTTCTCTGATTGACTTATTTCGCTTAGCACAATACCCTCTAGTTCCATCCACATCATTGCAAATGGCAAGATTTCATTTCTTTTGATGGCTGCATAGTATTCCATTGTGTATATATACCACCTCTTTATCCATTCATCTGTTGACGGACATCTAGGTACTTTCCATAGTTTGGCTATTGTGGACATTACTGCTATGAACATTCGGGTGCATGTGCCCCTTCGGATCAGTACATTTTTATCTTTAGGATATATACCCAGTAGTGTGATTGCTGGGTTGTAGGGTAGCTCTATTTTCAACTTTTTGAGGAACCTCCATGTTGTTTTCCAGAGTGGCTGCACCAGCTTGCATTCCCACCAACAGTGTAGGAGATTTCCTCTCTCTCTGCATCCTTGCTAACATCTATCATTTCCCGACTTGTTCATTTTAGCCATTCTATCTGGTGTGAGGTGGTATCTCATTGTGGTTTTGATTTGAATTTCCCTGATGCCGAGTGATGTGGAGCACTTTTTCATGTGTCTGTTGGCCAGTTGGATGTCTTCTTTGCCGAAATGTCTGTTCATGTCCTCTGCCCATTTCTTGATTGGATTATTTGTTCTTTGAGTGTTGAGTTTAATACGTTCTTTATAGATTTGGATACTATGAGTTTGATGAGTTCTTTATAGATTTGGATACTATGTCATTTGCAAATATCTTCTCCCATTCCATCAGTTGTCTTTTTGGTTTTGTTGAATGTTTCCTTTGCTGTGCAAAAGCTTTTGATCTTGATGAAGTCCCTATAGTTCATTTTTGCCCTTGCTTCCCTTGCCTTTGGCAATTTTCTGGGAAGAGTTTGCTGCGGCTAAGGTCGAAGAGGTTGCTGCCTGTGTTCTCCTCAGGATTTTGGTGGATTCCTTTCTAACATTGGGGTCCTTCATTCATTTTGAGTCTATTTTTGTGTGTGGTGTAAGGAAATGGTCCAATTTCATTTTTCTGCATGTGGCTGTCCAATTTTCCCAATACCATTTGTTGAAGAGACTGTCTTTTTTCCACTGGACATTCTTTCCTGCTTTGTTGAAGATGAGTTGACCATAGAGTTGAGGGTCTATTTCTGGGCTCTCTATTCTGTTCCATTGATCTATGTGTCTGTTTTTGTGCCAGCACCATACTGTTGATGATTACAGCTTTGTAATAGGGCTTGAAGTCTGGAATTGTGATGCCACCAACTTTGGCTTTCTTTTCCAATATTCCTCTGGCTATTTGAGATCTTTTTTGGTTCCATATCAATTTTAGGATTATTTGTTCAATTAATTTGAAAAAAATGGATGGTATTTTGATAGGGATTGCATTAAATGTGTAGATTGCTTTAGGTAGCATAGACATTTTCACAATACTTTTTCTTCCAATCCATGAGCATGGATGAACATATGCTAGTTTGCTTAAAAAAAAACAACAACTATACAGTCACTCTGTTTAAAGAACAAGTTAAGCTGTAAAACTCAAGTTGACTGATAACTCATTTGATTGATTTTTTTAAACTGGCTTGGTTTACTTTTTGGATTTGAATGATCTATTGAAAATATTCAAGCCAATTTATTACTGGCCTAATAAATGCATTCACCTTTATCTCCTAGTAATGTTTATGATGTTTACAGGTTTTGTAGATTTAGACTGCTTTGTCTAGAACATCTCAAACATTTTTCCTGGGTATCTCAGGTCACTGTGTAACCCTATTGTTGTTTTAATCATTCAGTAAACAGGGGCACCTGGGTAGCTCAGTTGGTTAAGTGTCAAACTCTTGGTTTTGGCTCAAGTCCTGATCTCAGACTTGTAAAATCAAGCCCTGTGTCCAGCTCTGTGTTAAGTCCAAAGTCTGCTTGAGATTCTTTCCCTCTCTCTCTGCCCTCCCCCTACTTACTCTCTCTAAAAAAAATAAAATAAAATAAATCATGCAATATACATGAGTCCCAGGTATCATGGTAAATATAACCTATTTATTCCAATACTATTCACAATGCTTGTTTGCATACCAGGCATGTGTACCAAAAACTCCTTTTATTATTTTTGCTTTCCTACACATTTCAATTTGTATATATGTAATAGGATTATTAAAGATAATAGTTCACACCTACAATTATATTTGAATATTTAAAATTGTTCTAATTAGCAATACTGATAGAGGTAACTTAAACTTTCCAAACTATGAGATTTATACCAATGATAGATTTGGGGTTATTATTTTATTATTTTTTCATTCTATAAAAGGAATAATTAATCTAAAATATATTTTTGAGTAGTAGGGAACCCTTTTGAGGTATTGCATTATAATTTATTAATGTGAAGTTACTCAGCTTTTATTTTTTTTTTAAAATACATCTTTTACATAAAAGCAAGGTGCATTTGTAATCACCAAGAAGAATTACAAGTAAAAAGCGTTAAGAAATTCAAAGATGATTTTGTCCAAGTGAAAAAGTGAAAACCTGCCCAGTAGGGTCAGTCCTTTTTTTGAGTCAGATCTTTATTTCCTCATTTGCAACAAGAGTGGGCCATTTCTTTCTCAAATAAAAAAGGCTCAATTTTAGATGAAATGTTGAGTTTTTGGCCCTAGACTCACATTCCCTTATTTTATTGCTATTCATTTGATTTTAAATACTAAGAGGCTAAACAAAGCATTTCCCTTCCCATGCTTCTTGTTAATGAAACTCGCTTTGTGTTTTGAGGTTCCATATTCTGTTAAATTATGTTTGTTTTCCATAATGGATGTACTTTCATGAAGTTAAAAATATATCTTTAGTAAGCAGGTGATTATAATACTGGGAAAAATTATTAAGTAGCAAGCAAGTGAATGTTTATTTCTGTCTTTTCCTTTCTTAATAATAAATCCAGACACATATCCATAAAGGTATCTTAGTTGTAGAATTATTGTTTATTAGGTATTTTTAACTTTCAAGCCCAGCTGTCATCAGTTTAGCACAAAATGTCTTAATTTATATACTGTACCCTGAAGCTACTCAAAACATAGTAACCATGGAAATATACACACTTCCTACAACTCTCTTCCTTTTATTTTTTGTTATCTAGGTTTTGATTAAATACACTTAAATGATGCTTTCATTTCAAGTTGTCTGCTGAGAATACCAAAAACTCTTCCATTATATGCTTTAATTTCTAGAAAATTAAGATGGTTGATTTATTTTCCTTTTTTTTTAAATCATGGGTGGGACAGGGTCAGCCCTGATAGAGAGGTTAGTTGAATATAGTCCATTGGGCTACAAGGTACACTATGTTTTCTCTGAGGAAAAGTGTTTATAATTTCAGAATGGAAGGAAGCAGGGCTAAGTGATGGTTGCAAAATATGGGAGATAAACTGAACAGAAGATTGAGCATTGGAGTGAGGTAGGACGAAGAGGCCCTTGCTGTGGCCAACAACTCACTGGCTTTAAGTGCTTCAAATGGCAGTTCTGGCTCCCAGACTGGTCCTGAAATGGCCAAGTTACCCCATTGTGAGACAGAGTTGCTCTCTAGTAATGTCCAGATCTTGTGATCTGGAAGATTTGTCCTGCCTTGTTCTACAACCAAACTGGCCATAAAGATAATTCATTTCCATGTCTCTATTTGGAAACATTATGGGATTTTTGAGGCAAAAATTACCAGGTAATCTGGACTGTTCTAAGATTTCCACATCATCACACTGAAAAGCTAGTGCTTGTATTGAACTATTTTACTCACAGAATATCTTTTTTTAAAATTTTTTTTATTTTTTAAATTTCTCCTCAGTGTACCAGAATTCATTGTTTATGTACCACACCCAGTATTCCATGCAATATGTGACCTCCATAATACCCACCACCAGGCTCAACCAACCTCTCACTCCCCACCCCTTCAAAACCCTCAGTTTGTTTCTCAGAGTCCACAGTGTCTCATGGTTCATCTCCCCCTCCAATTTACCCTAACTCCCTTCTCCTCTCCATCTCCCCATGTCCTCCGTGCTATTTCTTATGCTCCACAAATAAGGGAAACCATGTGATAATTGACTCTCTCTGCTTGACTTATTTCTTTTTTTTTTAATTTTTTTTATTTTTATATAAACATATAATGTAACCCCACCACCCTCTCCCAGCACCCTTCCCCCCCACCCCCCTCAGTTTGTTTTATGACATTAAGAGTCTCTTTTGGTTTGTCTCCCTCCCGATCCCATCTTGTTTCATTTATTCTTTTCTTACCCCCTTAGCCCCCACCCCCATTGCATCTCCACATCCTCATATCAGGGAGATCATATGATAGTTGTCTTTCTCTGATTGACTTATTTTGCTAAGCATAACATCCTCTAGTTCCATCCATGTCGTTGCAAATGGCAAGATTTCATTTCTTTTGATGGCTGCATAGTATTTCATTGTATATATATACCACCTCTTCTTTATCCATTCATCTGTTGATGGACATCTAGGTTCTTTCCATAACTTGGCTATTGTGGACATTGCTGTTATAAACATTTGGGTGCATGTGCCCCTTTGGATCACTATGTTTGTATCTTTATGGTAAATACCCAGTGGTGCAATTACTGGGTCATAAGGTAGCTCTATTTTCAATTTTTTGAGGAACCTCCATGCTCTTTTCCAGAGTGGTTGCACCAGCTTGCATTCCCACCAACAGTGTAGGAGGGTTCCCCTTTCTCTGCATCCTTGCCAGCACCTGTCATTTCCTGACTTGTTAATTGCTTGACTTATTTTACTCAGCATAATCTTTTCCAGTCCCGTCCATGTTGATACAAAAATTAGGTATTCATCCTTTCTGATGGAGGCATAACACTCCTTAGTATATATGGACCATATCTTCCTTATCCATTCGTCCGTTGAAGGGCATCTTGGTTCTTTCCACAGTTTGGCGACTGTGGCCATTGCTGCTATGAACACTGGAGTACAGATGGCCCTTCTTTTCACTACATCACACAGAAAATCTTTATTAAGCCCAGTCCGTATATAGTAGCAGCAGTAGAAACAACCAGTTCTAAGTATTTATTATGTGTCTAGAACTGTACTAGGTGCTTATTTCACACGACCCATTGCAGAATTATTATTATCAGCATTTAATTGGATGGAGAAATTGAAGTTTCAAAAGGAGTAGTAACTTTTTCAAGATTACATGGCCAGTAAGTATAGGTGCCTGGGATTGAATCAAGAACCCTCTGCCTTCTGAGCCCACTTTCTTTTCCCTGCATCATTATGCCTCATATACTGTTATAGTGAGTTGGTGCCATGGGTAGGAGGAAAGGAGAATGTGGTCCCTTTCTTTGGAGAGTATATGATCCAGCTAGGGAAAAAATACATTATCTGTAAAACAACTGGAAATGAATTGAGTTAATTGAGTATCAAATGGACCTGGACTGCAGGACCACATGTGCTTCTGCTTCATGATAGGACCTTTGTTCTAAAGATCCTGCATTTAAAGTACCAAAAAGAATTTCCAAAGGGAGGGATTTAATTCTTATTTTCATTCTATTATGGGATTTTTTCCCCCCTTAGGCTTCCATTATATCACATTTACGCTATTCTAGCCTAATCCAAAACTCAACCCCCTTTTTTTTCTCTAATCCAGGATTTAGGTCATATGCTAGATCAATCAGGTTAAATAGAATAATTGACTGGCACATCAGTTCCCTGCAACTCTCCCACCCCATCCCTGAAGCAGTGGGATTATGAAGTGATGACATCTTGGTCCTTGTCATGACTCAGCACTGCTTCATTAATTAGACTATTAATCCTTTTAATCCTTAAGATCCTCTCTACCTGTGGACAACCTCCTTAACTCCCTCTATCTCTTGCTATATGAACTTGTTCTTTCCTTTTATCCCTCCATCAATCCACCTTCTTCTGATCAAGAAATCCTCTCTGGGTGTTATCTCTGTGGGTCCACATACAGGATCCCATCTTGGTTTGTAATTTTTATGTTACTTATTTATGTCCCAGAATCCATTACTTCCTTCAGCTTCTACTACCCCTGGCTTGCCCTCCCCAATCCATAAATACCCTAATAGGCTCTTTTCTCTACTTTCATGATAATTAAATATATTACAAATTTGGGTTAGAGAACTGGGATCTCACAACTTGTTGTTCATTCATCTGTCGTTCCTTCCCTATCACATTTCTCAGTTGTTTTCCCAAAGAGTCTTTATTTTTCTCATCTATGGGTCTATGCTTATCTTCTTTTTTTGTAAATATTATTTATTTATTTATTTGACAAACAGAGATCACAAGTGGGCAGAGGGGCGGGCAGAGGTGGGGGCGGGAAGCAGGCTCCCCAATGAGCAGAGAGCCCCATGTGGGGCTCAGTCCCAGGACCCTGGGATTATGACTTGAGCTGAAAGCAGAGGCTTTAACCCAAGGAATCACCCAGGTGCCCCTTGTCTCTGCTTATCTTTAAGATAGAGCTCAAATGATAGTAAGTCTTTCCTCATTTTCTTGTCTCCTTGAGGGCAGAGTTCTTGTCTGTTTTTTCTTCTTTGAGGCATGAACAGAAATATGAAGATATTATGGGATCCTATGCTAAGTTCTATTGTTTTGTAACATTATTAGTGGCTGTTGCATTCAGATTGCCACTGTGAAGATATTTTTTTCTTCTAAAGCTGTGGTAATTAAGTGATTCAAGAGCCTTCTCTACCAATTTACTTATAGGAAAGACAGATAGTAAAACCCCCTGATATTAATATAGGTTTCATTACATTAAAATAAACCACACACAAAAATGTCTGGTGTGGGGGCACCTGGGTGGCTCAGTGGGTTAAAGCCTCTGCCTTCAGCTCAGGTCATGATCCCAGGGTCCTGGGATCAAGCCCCGCATCAGACTCTCTGCTCGGCAGGGAGCCTGCTTCCCTTCCTCTCTCTCTGCTTGCCTCTCTGCCTACTTGTGATCTCTCTCTGTCAAATAAATAAATAAAATCTGTAAAAAAAAAAAACGTCTGGTGTGGTTTTCCTTACATTTAGATATTCCAAGCTCGCTCTAAGGCACTCTTGTAGTTCCCTTTAGTTTTGCATAATTTACACCTCATTTTGAAATTCTTCAATAATGAGGTGATAGCCCTTTAAGTGGTACAATGGTTGGTTTTTGTGGGTCTTTCGTATGTATATTTAACAAAATACTTTTTATCAATGTATTTAGATACAGTGTAAGAGGAGAAACATCCATAAGATATGTGTGCTGCATAAAAATTACATGATGTATAGTACGTGCCTTCTGGGAGTTTTCTTAATGAAAGCGGACCCAGGAAAATGCTTTCATCTGAACAAGCACGTTTGTGAAAGACCTACTAACATTTTATTTATTTATTTATTTATTTATTTAAAGATTTTATTTATTTATTTGACAGACAGAGATCACAAGTAGGCAGAGAGGCAGGCAGAGAGAGAGAGAGGAGGAAGCAGACTCCCTGTTGAGCAGAGAGCCTGATGTGGGGCTCAATCCCAGGACCCTGGGATCATGACCTGAGCCAAAGGCAGAGGCCCCACTGAGCTACCCAGGTACCCCAAAAGACCTACTGACATTTTAGGTGAAAACAAATAACTGAACCCTTGGAAAGCATTTCCATTATTTTTAATTTGTTAATTATGGATAAATCAGGTCATAATTCTTTCATTCAAAGAATGACAACAGCGTACTTCATTACTAATGAAGTATGGACATTGATTCCACATTGAGATCCTAAAACATCCCTGCCATGTAGTAGATGCCTCATAAATATTGGTTGAATTAATAAGTGAGTGGGTACCCTCTACATGCCGGGTATTATGCTGTGTGCTAGAATTACATTAGTGTTTAAGATCCAGTCTCTACTTAAAGATGGGTACAGTCTATTTTGAAGGCAACAAGGCTTAGTGAATTTAGTGTCTCTACCGAGTGGGAAGAGATGGTTGAAATTCTGATGAGGGAAAATAGTTTCGAGTCTTTAAATCAGGAGTTGTGGGGACGCCTGGATGGCTCAGTTGGTTAAGCGGCTGCCTTCGGCTCAGGTCATGATCCCAGCGTCCTGGGATCGAGTCCCGCATCGGGCTCCTTGCTCGGCAGGGAGCCTGCTTCTCTCTCTGCCTCTGCCTGCCACTCTGTCTGCCTGTGCTCACTCTCTCTGAAAAATAAATAAATAAATAAATAAATAAAATCTTTAAAAAAATATATATATAAATCAGGAGTTGTGTAGAACCCTTTGTTTTCAGAGAAGATTAGTTTAATAAAGGGGACTGGTTGGTTGGTTGCTTTTTTTCCCAAGCTTCCTCTCTTTTCTCATCCTCTTTTTCCTCCTATTTATTCTTTTGCCCAATTCTCTACCCCACATATTAAAAAGAATCCAATGGATATTTCTACAAGAAATTTTAAAAAACACATTAAAGTACTAGTTTACACACTAAAGTTTAATTTTGCATATAACAGTGAACGACATCACCATATATAGCCATTCCATACTTTGGTTAGTCATTTCCTTTTGTTTTCCACCTTACATCTACTTCTGTCTCTTGATAGTCAGTAATGCTGCCTTGAACTTGTTTGGATTTATTAAGTATTAGAAATGTTACTGTGTAGTCTCCCTACTATGCTCTTACAGACAGGGACAAGTATTTCTCATGATTATTTGACTTTCTCTTAATTCCATGAACTCTGTGTATGTGTATTCATTATGTGTATATTATTATAAAATTTTATTCTCTATTGTATATGTCCAGGGTTTCATATTTAAATCTACATGCACACATACACATGCACTCAAGAATATGATATAGATGAATAAGCCATCAAAATATAATATGTGTATTTTCTCCTATTTCTTATCATAATCCCTAAATAATTTTATCTTAAGTATTTACAGCTCTAATTTAGTCATCTCTAAAATAAAATCTTATTTAAAAAATGGCAAAATAATTAGTTGTTTTTGTTTTCAAGTCGACCCTCACTTTGATCATTTTACTTTATTGATTATTAAACTGTCCTCCAGTCCACCATTCCCATTTTACAGATGAGGAAATACCAAGTGACTTCTCATACACATGGTGACAATGATTTTTTTCTCATCTTCGGTTAAAGTTACTCTGCCATTGATCCTCCCAGACTAATAATTTGGCCATTTCAAAATGGAATATTTAGAGTTGGCTGATAAATACTTGAATACATTTTAATATATCTTCAGTGTACATATTTGTTTTTTCTTAAGATTTTATTTATTTATTTGACAGAGATTACAAGTAGGCAGAGAGGCATGCAGAGAGAGTGAGGTGGAAGCAGGCTCCCTGCTAAGCAGAGACCCCAATTCGGGGCTCGATCCCAGGACCCTGAGATCATGACCTAAGCTTAAGGCAGAGGCTTAACCCACTGAGTCACCCAGGCGCCCCACAGTGTACTTATTTGTATTAATCTTTTGCTTATATGTTTTAGAGGTATATTAGAATCCATTCTCATAGGTGGGGTGTAAAATGGGTGCCTGTATGTTTTTTATTCATACATGTTGGGCATATGATGAGGTATTTCTCCTCTTTTTAGTGAGGCCTTTTCGTAGGGATTGTCTTTCAGTCTGGCTTGAATGGACCGGGTCCATGACTGAATAACCTCATTCCTATTTTCCCACACTCAAAGGCTCTGTCATAGGCATTCAGGTGAATCCTCCAGTAAGT
Source organism: Taxidea taxus jeffersonii (assembly GCA_003697995.1). Lineage (NCBI taxonomy): Eukaryota > Metazoa > Chordata > Mammalia > Carnivora > Mustelidae > Taxidea > Taxidea taxus. Next base: position 15,192 of record RCUC01121675.1, on the reverse strand, counting down.
GTGACAAGCCAAGAAAGCCATCAACTTGGAGCTCTGCCTGTCCCATTGGGCAGAGTTCAATAGCAGTTTATTAATAACTCTCCTTGCTCATTTTAAAGGTGAAACTTTAGATGAGCACACAAAGGCCAAATAAATTTGATCTCAAAGATGTACAATAGTGTCTGGATAAATTACTAGTGTTTATTGATGTGCTAAAAAGAGAAATAAAGAAAAAAAATCAGCAAATACAAGCTAAGCTGCTTGGAGTTGGAGGTGGGGAATGAAGCCTTGCGCTGTAACATTTGCTTCATTGCTTTTATGTTTATGTGTTTTATGCAGTGTCTGCTTTTTGCTGGTTGCCAATGTCAGTTTATAATTTTATGTCAGATGCTTGAATTATTCAATTAAAAAAATGTTAGCCTGAACAAGCCAGCCAAGACTGTAGAAAATAGCAAGCCATATAAAATAGATTATATTTTTGCTGGAACATGAACAAAAGCATAAATGTAACTCGGGAGGCGTTTGCCCGGGGATAAGCCACAGCTGGAAGATTTCTGGTCAAACTCTTCATTTTCCTTCTGCATACCATAGCAAAGAGCATCCGCTCTTTTTCGTGATTACTTTGCAAGGTATGACAATGCCTTAGGGTTTATTTTGGTTCAGATACAGATCTTCCCATGGCCATCTTCTTGGGCCTCCTTGTTAAATAATATGTTAGCTTTCCCTGTCCTAACAACTTCTAAATGAAAGGTTGTTCTGAGCATCAGTTACCCTGTAAGCTTTTAATTTCTGAATACCTATTCACAGTCTCCATCCAGATATTTTGCTTCAGGAGGTCTGCAGTGACTCTTAAGAATCATCATGTTAATGCGAAGCACTCCAGGTGATTGTAATGTAACTGGCAGAGAATTAACTAAAGTGATAATCATAAAAGAGAGACAATACTGGAGGCCAAGGCTTCCTTAGCAAGTACAAATTCAAATTGCTCAACCCTGCCCGCCTACTTTGGACTCTTCCAAGAAAAAGTCAGACTGGAATTGCCCTTGGACCTGACTGTTTTATCCGGATAACTCCCCTAGCCCATGGTTCCATGTCAGGCCCTGTAATGAATAATCAGTGAAATCCTAGAAGGGAGATATTCTTGGTGAAAAAAAATCTGTCTCTGTCAAGTAGATACAGGGAATTTGTAATCATGGTGAGAGACATGGAAGAGATGCTAAGTGTGATAATCCTTGTGTTCAATGGTTCATTTTCCCCAAAGGAGACAAATATGAAAAGACAGGAGAAAATGAAAACATAACAATCAAATAGCTAAACATCATGAATAGTGGGTTTTGCCAGTTAGAGCAGAATTGTGTGATAGTATTGAAATTTACTGAACACTCTTCTAGGTTTTACTTATGGCCTTAAGTATTAGAATTTTGGCTTAAACATCCCCTAGTTTTAACTTGCCACAGTTGGGCAACCCTGGGGTTAAGTCTCTGATACTTGTGCTAGCATATTACACATAAAGGAAAAGTGCAAGTTTATTTACAGAAAAGATGAAACACAAAAAAAGGGAAGCAGTGTCTTGCCTCTTGACAGAATTTTATAAATTCGTAATTATAACATATGATGTTTTCCCCCTAATTTTTAACCCATCTTTATAATTTGCTGATTATTAATATTACCGTTAGGCTTTTTGGTACATGTTACACTTGTTGGGTGTCTAGTCTGAATTTCCAAGACAATATATAGACATTGAAGTTTTCATTAGCCAAGTGAAGACATTTCAATAAGTTAAAAGATCATTTGTTTTCAAATACAGTTGAGAATCAGTCTTTTAAAATTCACTTGATTATTATTTTTTAATATTTATGTATTTATTTATCAGATGGAGATCACAAGTAGGCAGAGAAGCAGGCAGAGAGAGAGGAGGAAACAGGCTTCCTGCTAAGCAGAGAGCCTGATTTGGGGCTCGATCCCAGGACCCTGGGATCATGACGTGGGCTGAAGGCAGAGGCTTTAACCCACTGAGCCACCCAGGTGCCCCCACTTGATTATTAATATCTACATTTAAAGTTTACTTTTTAAAACAGGCCTTTTTGTGGTCTTTGAATAGTTTCTAAAAGTAAAACTTAGACATCAACAGGCTACGTATAAAATGGTTTTGTTGTTTTCTCTTTTGCAAAAGACTACATGGATCAGTATATGTAAAGAAATATATGCTTCAGCTTTGATCCTCACCTGATTTTTAAGTGTCCTTTATTGACAGCTCTTAAATGTTGGGGATTGGGGAGAAAAACCAGTTAGTTATCTGGCTTCTGTTATATCTACTGCCTAGGTTTGTTTCTATTGTCAGAACTGTCCAAATATGGGGTGACATATGGATAAAATGTTAAAATAAGTACATGCTTGTATTTGTATTTTTGTTTTCAACATTGGCAATGCGTTATGGGAAAGAAAAGTAACACAAAACTAGGGAAAAAAAATAGAATAACTCCTTCGGGAGTCAAAGGAAGAAGTTGGAGGACCTGTTAGGAGGCTAAAATCCAACTGCCCTTTCTACGGTAGCAATAAAATCATGAAGTATTCATAGTATACACTAGTGAACATTTGTATCTCTTAGGTCTGTGGCTTGGCTGGGTACTTCTGATTGCTCATGCACTCATGACTCATCTGCAATTTGGCCAGGGGATCTGCAGCATTCAAGCTGGTCTTGGCTGGGCTCACTAAGCTCCACATGTTTGTCATCCTCCCCTTGGGACCAGAAAACTAGGTAGGATTATTCTCTTGGTAGTATCAAAGGCCAAGAGTCATCCTGATTGTACAAGTACTGTGTGAGTCCCTTCTATCATTTTTTTCTAAAATTCTAGTAGCCAAAGCAAGTCGTATGACCATGCCCAACACCAAGGCATAGGGAAGTAAAATTCTTTCCTTTTTTCTTCTTTCCTTCCTCTCCTCTTTCTCCTTTCCTTCTTTCCTTCCTTCCCCCTTTAACTTTTCTTTTCTTTCTTTCTTTCTTTCTTCCTCTCTCTTTCTCTCTCTTTCCTTCCCTTCCTCCTTTCCTCCCTTCCTTCCTGGATCTATAAAGTTACATGGTGGAAATAAGCATGGCCAAAGGAGTAAATAATTGAGGCTAATGATGCATTTTATCACAAAGTATCTTTCATTTGTCCAGACAAGCAATTTGGGGTTCAGACCAGGCGTATAGCTGTGGTAGTGATAAGAAGTATAATGTTCTGGATCTATTTTGAAGGTAGAACCTTCAAATCTCAGTGGGATTTACTGAGTCATGGAGAGGTGTTAAAGGATGTTTTCAAGGCTTTTGGTATGAGCAACTTGGAAGGATAGGGTTGTCATTAACTGGGATATGAAAGGTTGTAGATGGAAGATTTTGGAGTCTCCCAGTGACTGGGAGATAACAAATTCAGTTTAGAACATGGATCTCAGATGTTAAAAGACAATCCATTGGAGATAATGGGTAGGTCATATTTATTTATTTATATTTTTAAAATTTCCATTCTGGTTTTATTTTGTTTCTTAAAGCAAGCTCTAGGCCCAACATGGGGCTTGAACTCATGACCCTCAGATCAAGAGTCGCATGCTACTGAACCAAGTCAGGTGCTCCAATGGGTAGGTCATTTTATATATGAGTCTGACCTTATAGAAAAATGATCTGGACTACAGACATCAGTCTGGAAATTGCTGCCATATGCATGGTATTTAAAGCCATGAGTTTGGATAAAATCATTAACTGATGCAGCATAGTTAGAAAAGGAAGGGGACTCAAGGGCATTTTAACATTAAGAGGTTGTGAAAGGGAGAGAAATCAGACAAGAAGACTGAAAAGAAGTGACCCATGAGCAAAAAATCAAATAAGAATAGTGTGCCATGTACATAAAATATATCAAGGATCAAAGAGAGTCTTCCAAAGCAGATAAGGCATCTAGATCCAGAAAGATTAGAACTAAAGCCTACTGTTCACAACATGACAATACTGAAGATTACTGGTGACTATATCCAGGGCTGTTTTGAAGGATTGCACTCTGGTGAGAAATTATATTATGATTGCTGGGCTTCCTAAATCTGAGGACTACATTTTTTAATAAACTGAGGAATTCTAAGCTATCATCTTTTAAAATATTGACTTTCCCTTTTCCCTGCATTATCTTTACTTGTGGCTTCTGGAATGTCTTTTAGAGATTTCATGGATCGTATCATGTTCTCCACATGTCTGCACTACTACTCTGTCATATTTTTAAACTCTTTATCTTTTTATTTCCCCTTGTAGGGAACTTCTTTAGCTCCGTCTTCTAGTTTGTTCTCTCCCCAGTTTTATCTAATGTGCTGTTCAACTAATCCATTGGATTTTTAACTTCAATGAACATCTTTTTCCTTCAGATCTGTCTGTTTTTGTGTTCTCTTGCTTCTGATCCCTTTTCCATATACTCATTTTATTTATTTATTTATTTATATAGTCATTTTATTTTTTTAATATACTCATTTTAAACACAGATTTTATGATACTATAATTCTATCACCTGATGTTCTTAGGAGTCCAATTCCGTTATTTATTTTCTATGTTGACTCGATTTCTACTGACTTATTTTCCTGTGTGACCGCTAATTTTGGATTGGGATCTCATGTTTGGTGTGGCCTACCCATGATAATACTTTGCAGTCAAATATGGGAAGTTTCATGTGTAACTCTGCCAGTCCCTCCAGGGTGATAGCAGATCCTTCTGGTGCCCTGCCAATATTATCTCAGGCCATGTCATTTCTGTAAAGACAGGACCAACTTATATCAGCCAGCATCTGTATCTCTTTGCTCAAGCATTTTCTCTGGCCACCATCTGTTCTTACATGTGCACAGCAAGCCACACGTGCATAGCAATGAACACTCCCAACCTCAAAAAATGGCTCTCAGGAGTTAGTGTATAAACACCACAACTCCCTTGCTTCTTGGGTGGGATAGTTCTGAGATATTCTATATTAGCTCCCAGATTCCCCCAATGGGAATAAGATTCATTTACTCAGGGGAAACTCACTTGATAATACACTTTGTTGGGTGACTTCCTTTTCCTGCTTTTCTTCTTTTTACCTACTCTTTCCTTTATTCATTAAAATACTTATCTCAGAGTCTGTTCCACAGGCACTCAAACTGAAATGCTGGTAGTATAAGCCTAGAAGTACCTCTTTTTTTCAAAGAAGCTAGAATCTAGAACTGCTTTTTTTTTAAGATTTTATTTATTTATGTATTTATTTGTCAGAGAGAGAGAGAGAGCGAGCAAGCACACAAGCAGGCAGAGTGGCAGGCAGACCCAGAGAGAGAAGTAGGCTCCCTGCAGAGCAAGGAGCCTGATGCAGGATTCAATCCCAGGACCCTGGGATCATGACCTGAGTCGAAGGCAGTAGCTTAACCAACTGAGCCACCCAGGCGTCCCCAGAACTGCTTTTTAACACTAACTACCAGCTTTGGGTTCTCTGGCACATAAAGATGGTGTGGGATTGACTCTTCACCAAGAACAAAGTAATACTCTGTTTCAGAGTCTTGGGGGAAAACGGTTTCCCCTACCTAGTAACTGGGCAGAGACAGAGAAATGATCGTGGTATCAGCTTATGCCACTGGCAAGATTTTTTTCTGGTCTGTCTTTATAGCCCTTGACTTGAAGCAAGAGTATCACTTGTGCTCTGCACCTTGTTCTGGACCCAAACTGAAACTCTTGGACATATCTCTAAACTGGATATATAGACGTATCAGGTATCTCTGTTTCTGCTTTGATCATTTGCTTCTGCATGGTATTGGTTCCTGTGAACATTATTTGTGTGTGGGTCACCTTCAGTCATGTGGACTTGCAGTCTTCTAAGAGGATGACATTGCCCCCGAAGTCACCTTGTTCTTTCTGCTGTGCCTGCTGTTGGAACCTCTCACTCTGACCACAGTTGGCCTGTGGACACAAAATGCCATCTCTTTCTGTTGTATCTGTTTGAGAGAGGTAACTGGGGTGAGTTGGTTTCTGTATCTTGAAAGATTTTCTATCTCTGCATTTCATTTCTATAGCAAGAGCAGGGAATGCATTTTCAGAGGTGAGGAAATAACCCATGGCTTAAGTGGTAGTTATGATTGGAAGAGCCAAAGTCTCTAGCTTGATGTGCCTTGGGAAATATGTTAAAAATAGCAGTGTGCAAGTAGGAAAAGGTCAGCCTTTGATCAAATGAAAGTGTCTATAATAATAAAGCATTTCTATGTAATTAAAGCTATAAATTTGGTTATCGCTTTAGAAGTTTTTTGTGCACCCTCTTTCTAAATGATAGAATTATGTATGTGTTTTGTCTTAGCCTGATCAATTCCCCTTGTAGCTAAGTCTAGTGCATTCTGTTGTAGGATAACTCTAATCATTAGAAAGGTCTTTCTTTTATTGATTCAAAGTCTCGTTTCTTCTAACTCCTTACTGGTGCTCATTCTACCTTTGAGAATAGCACTGTCCATAGAAATCTCTACAATGATGGAAATGATCTGTGTTTGCAGTATTTAGTATGGTAAATACTAGCCAAAAAAGATATTGGGTGCTTGAAGTAAGCTAGTGTGACCGAGACACTGAATTTTTGAAGTGATTCAAGTTTAGATTCTTTAAATCCTGTTTAAACCTTCTTCTGGGTGAGAGCCATTAAAATATGTAGAGCCCTATCATGTATTTTTTAGACTTTTATTTCTAAAGGGGCAGCTTGATCCAGTGCCTTCTGGCCACTCTTACCCTTCTCTAGATTGTGTTGTTTATTTAATTGCTTAAAATCTGGTGTCAGACATGGATGGAACTAGAGGGTATTATGTTGAACAAAATAAGTTAATCAGAGAAAGACGATTATCATATGATATCTCTGATATGAGGAATTTGAGAGGCAGGGCGGGGGGTCACGGGGAGTAGGGAGGGAAAAAAATGAAACAAGATGGGACCAGGAAGGGAGACAAACCACAAGGGACTCTTAATCTCAGGAAACTGAGGGTAGCTGGGGGTAGGGCAGGGAGGGATAGGGTGGCTGGGTTATGGACATTGGGGAGGTTATGTGCTATGGTGAGTGCTGTGAATTGTGTAAGACTGATGATTCACAGACCTGTACCTCTGAAGCAAATGATATATTATGTGTTAAAAAAATAAAAATAAAGAAAATAAAGAAAAAGAAATCTGGTGTCAGAATTGGTCATAGTAGCTCAGAATGGATTGAGTTGTTAGACTCATCATCTTACTTGGAGTGAGCACTGGAGTTTATTGGACTTCCATATTGTATTTACTTTGGACTGTCGTAGAGCACTTCATATTTGGTTAACAATAAATTATCTTCTGGCAAATCACTGTTACCTTAGAATTAAAAAGTATCTTTAGGACATCCTAGTTCAGTGGTTCTCACAGTTTATTTAGTTAATGGACTTGTTATTAACAAACCTTTCCCAGAAGATTAACAGGTAATTCTACAGCTGCTTTGATTATAGCATTATTTAATATGATTATTTAATTTGAAGAATACTTTAGGTGTTAATAGAGGCTGTGGAGTCCAACATCTGTAGTCAGCATGCTAGAGACCTGGGATTGCAGATAGTATAGTTCCAGTCAGTATTTTTAGGCCTAAGAACCAGGAGAGCCAATGGTATAAGTTCTAGTCCAAGTTCTATTCTGAAGGCAAGAGAAGACCTATGTCCCAGCTCAAAGACAGTCAAAGAATTCTTTCTTACTCAGCCTTATTCTATTCAGGCTTTTGACAGACTGGATGAAGCCCATCCACACCAGGGAGGCAACCTGCCCTACTTAGTTTATCAATTCAAACATTAACTTAATCCAGAAACACCTTCATAGACACACCCAGAATAATGTTTGATTGAATGTCTGAGCAACCCATAGCTGTCAAGTTGAGACATAGAAATCACCATCGCAAGTTCACCTGTTGCCAATGTGATACTCATCTGCACCTTTTAAAATCATGTTTAATATCCAAAAATGACAATAACATATCTATAATTTCACCTAATAGAATACAGCTATCCTGTTCAATTATAAACATACCTACCCCTTGCTTAGAAAATGAAGCAAAATCTTTGAGTGATGTTTAGTCTTCTTGATAACCTGTAACTTAAATACTATAATATACAATTAATGACACTTAAAAACTTGCTCTAAACTTAATACAACTTATTGACCTTATATATTTATAAAAATACATATATAAACAATTGACTTTATTGTATTTAAGTTATATTACATGATAAGAACATAAGAGAGGAAAGAAAATAAAGATGTTTGCTTTAAGTATCTGTGGATTTCTCTGCTATTTCTGCATGTACAAATATATTCATAACACCATAAAGAAGAATACTCATGACAGTTATAGTCTTCATTTCTATAACTGGTCATGTAGTCATAGCTGATATTTATAACTACCTTCTTCTACTACCCATTCTGTATTCCCTTTACCTTCAGCAAGCAATTCCCTTTACCTTCAGCCAGTTGTGGTTTCTGACCTGGTCAAGTGACCTAAGTCTTCATTCCTGAAGGGTCTGGGCCATTAGTAGTCCTGCCTGGATTGGGTTGTTGTAGTTTTCCATTATCCTTAATTACAGGGCATGGTAAGACTAAGAGCTCCCCAAAAGGGTCTCCCATATTTCAAACTTCCAGTGTGGATTAGCAGTCCAATTTCCCCTTGGTAGTCAGGAGCAATAACTCAGTCATCACGGTAAATCCCCTTCTTTGCCGGTTGATTCAGAGGCAAGTGGAGTGCAAAGTGGCTAGGTGGCATTTCTAAATTCTAGTTCAATGGAATCATTGTTGTATCTCCTGATAGAAGGATTCCTGAATTTGGAACTAAGACTTCTAGGCCAGCATAGGGTCACCAAAACAGAAAGCAAAAATTTTACTAGAGATAATATTAAGTGGTGCCCCTCCAGTGTCTAGTCCTTGATTCCTGGACCCATGAATCGTGGCTGTGGGAGAAACAATACCATGTTCTGGGCTCAGATTCAGAGTATTCACGGCCTTCTAGATAACTCTGCCCTAGCCCTGTGAGGTATTCCCATCTATCTGGCACTGTAAATAAATCTTCAAAAGGCCATCCTACGATTCCATTAAGTGAGCTGCTTCAGGATGGGGGAAACATGGTAGGACCAGTGAATTCCATGAGAAGTCCTACTGTATAGTGAGTTCTTTGATCAAAAGCAGTGCTCTGTGCAATACCACGACAATGGATTAGATGTTCTATAAGCAGCACATGATAGTTTTGGCAGAAGCATTACATTCAGGGAAGGAAAATCCATATTCAGAATGGCCTATTCCAATGAAAACAAAATGCTGCTCCTACCATGATGGAAGTAGTACAATGTAAATAGCCTACCACCAGGTAGCTGGCTGATCCTGGTGTGAGTCAAAGGCTCAGTGTTGGTCTCTGCTGCTGATAAATTTGGTGCTTAGTGGAGATCATAGCCAGGTCAGCCTTGGTGAGTGGAAGTACATATGGCTGAGCCCAGGTATAACCTCTGTCCTTGCCACCGTGGCCACTTTATTCATGAGCCCATTGGATGATGACCAGGATGGCTTGGGAAAGAGACTGACTCCTAGTCACAGATGGCTTAACCTTTCCAGGTAATTATTAAAATCTTCTTCTTCTGAGGTCACCCTTTGCTGATCATTCACATGGGACACAAATATCTTCAAGTTTTTTCCCTTTCAGAGACATCTATCTCATGCCTCTTCCCCAGATTTCCTTGCCAATAATTTTCCACCCATGTTCCTTCTAAATCCCTGACCATCCAGCCAAACCATTGGCCAGAGCCCATGAATCAGTATTTAGCTGCACATCTTGTCATTTCTCTTTCTAAGCAAAGTGAGGGCTCTGGTCTAAATATTTGTGTGCCTCCCAAATTCATGTTGTCACCTACCCCCCCCCCCAAGTAAAGGTATTCAGAGGTGGGGCCTTTTGGAGGTGATCAGATTGTGAGGGCAGAGCAGTAACTTTCTGCTGTTTATAAGCCACCCAGCCTATGGTATTTTGTTATAACAGCCTGAACAGACAGTGAGAAAACAGGTACTTTTTTCAAGTTTCTACTCATTCAGATTTCCCTTTAACACTGACTTTCAGGGATGTTCCAGAGAGGGGCTGTGGTGTTGCAGCTGTTCGGCTTTAGGTGTGCCTGCATATCCTGCAGAACCATCTAGGAATGAGTTCTGCTGTCAAGTGTAGGAGATTTCTTATGAGGCCATCTGTGCAGGCTGGGAGAGGAGGGGCAGTGTAACCAGATTGAGGACCATGGACATTGTGGCCATTTCTCCATGTAACTTACTTGTGCTTTGGGGCCTGCTCAGACCCAATCACATGCAAAACACTGCCATCTAATGAGAGTGCTGCTGTGGACACTCAGTTTGGTAGGTCAGATAACACCCAGTTCATGCCAGCAGCTCAGGTTGCATGATAATTTGGTGGCACATGGTTAAGTGTTCGGTCTCTTCTAAGACTCAATAGCAGGTCAAAAGCTATTTCTCAAAGAAGAGTAGGTATCTGTGAAGGATACCAGGACATTGTTTCTCAACCCCAAGGGCCTGTGCTGTGTATGATTGACCTGTAGGGACCTGTCCAAGGACCCACCAGCATCCTTATCTGCCATTAACATATTCAGTCATTACTGGATCTGTTCCAGCAAATGGCCCAAGTGGCAGGGTAGCTTGTATAGAAGCTTGGACCTGGGGCAGAGCCTTTTCTTATTCTGGACTTGCTTGAAACTAGCAGCTTTGCGGATCCCTTGGTAAGTGGGCTGGACAGTACACCCAAATGAAGAATACATTGCCTTCAAAATCAAAGAGTTCTTTGAGGCTGTCCCTTTCTTCCTCCCCCCCTCCCAACCTGGTTAGCAGAGAGGCCAGGTACAACAAATTATCCTTCATCTTGGAAGGGATATCTTGACATGTTTTATACTGCTGGTACCTAGATATTTCACTGAGGTAGAAGATTCCTTAATTTTTGTTGTATTTATTTTCCACTCTCTGAAATGCAACAAGTCTGGGATGGTTGCTATTTCTTGCTTACTAGTTTTGATTGGCGTAATGTGATCCTTGTAATAGGCCAGCACAATATCTTGTAAAAGGGAAAGGAGAACAAGGACTCTGCGAACTCAGTTACGACATAGGGCTGGAGAGCTGACAAACTCCTGAGGTAGGACAGTGAGGATGTTTATTCCTCTCCTTACCAGCTGAGGGCCCACTGCTTTTCCTGGGCCTTATGGACAGGGATGGAGAAACAGTCATTTGCCAGATTAATAGCTGCATACCAAGTAACTGCAGATGTGTTCATTCGCTGAAGCAATGAAACCACATCTGACACAACAGCTGCTATAGGAGCTCCCACCTGGTCGCTTACAGTAATGCACTGTCATTTCCCAAGATCAGTCTGTCTTCTGCACAGGCCAGGTAGGTGAGTTTAATGGGAATGTGGTAGGAATCACCACCTCTGCCTCTTTCAACCCCTTTAGAGTGGTCTTAAGCTCAGGGATCCTTCCAGGAATGCTTGAGTATTGCTTTTTGATTTACTATTTTTCTAGGTAGAAGCAGTTCTAGCAGCTTCTGCTTGGGCTCCACTTCCCACATAAGAGAACCAGAGTGGGAATTCTGCTAGCTGCTAAGAATATTTATTTCAGTTATGCCATCTGCAACTGGAGAAATAATCACAGGATGTCTTATAAGAAGCACAGCTTCCTACAACTCCAATGATCACCTGACTCCCATAACCCCCGAGCCTGGTGGTGGCCACACTGAGGCTTTGGTCTCTAGCAATTAGTGTTGGTTTAGAGCCAATGTCTAGTAGTCCCTGGAAGGTCTGATTACTTCCTTTTCTCCAATTTATAGTTACACTGGTAAAAGGCCATTGGTTTTCTGGGGGCAGAGGCTGGAAGTAAGACTAACAGTATAAAGTTTTGGTAGTGGATGGGAGTTCCTCCTTCAAGGGGACCAGCATCCCCTTTATTCAAGGGGTTTTGGATCTATAAACTGGCTCAAGTCTGGGAGTTGAATAAGGGGCCATGACTCTGTATTTTTATAATTCAGATTAGACTTCTATTCAAGTGACCTAGAACATTTCAGCTTATACAGATCATGTAAGAACTTAGGAGGCTCCCTTCCTATTTTACATTTGGGAGCACGGTGATTTAGTCAATGGCATAGGTCTGCATGAGTCAGACTATTCTGATTACTGTTCATTGTAGTACCCACTCCCACCTTGCCTTTGGCAGTGAATGTTGCCCCTTGGCCCCTGCCACCCCAAGATATAATTACTATGGTTGCATTTAGGTTCTCCAGTTCACTGATTGCACTTCCCCTTGACCTACAGAGAAGAACTATGACAGAACTCTTTAAGGATGCCAGGTCCCCCTCCCCCTCACAAATGTATTTATGACAGGTTTAGTGAAATATATGTCTTCTAGACTCTCCTAGTATAGGTGAGTAGCTCTTAGATGATAAATGCATTCTCACATACCATTTTCCTTAACCATTTGAATGATTTTTTTTCTGCATAAACCAAGGCAGGTCTTCTATTGGCAGAGAAAAATCATCAAAATTTGGGAGCTCAATGTGCCCATTCCGATTTACAGTATTCCATTCTTTCCCAGTCACTGGCCTCACTTTAACGGTAGACACCCTGCAAGGCTGAGAGCCCACTTTCTGTTTTAATTCTGTCAGTCACAGGATGAGATTTTGCATTTTATTTTCAGCAGTTGCAACCCTGTGGCTACAGGATATAATGATCCGCTTTACGGTGGATATAGAAGAGTTTAGGTCATGTACGTGGCCCTTCACTGACAATTTTTTAAAGGTTTTCTTTCTTTCTTTCTTTCTTTCTTTCTTTCTTTCTGTCAGAGGGGTTGAGAGACAGAGAGGGTGAACAGGAGGAGGGGCAGAGGGAGAGGGTAAGCAGACTCTCTGCTGAGCAGAGCTCAATGTAGTGCTTAATGAAGGGCTTGACAACAGGGCCGGATCCCAGGACCCCGAAAGCATGACCACTTAACCAACTGAGCCACCCAGGTGGCCTGAGGTGGCAGTTTGAATCCCTAAGCTCATTCTTTTCTTTTACCATTTTCTCCAGTGACATTAAAAACAACCAACTAATTTCATTATATTTGTTGTATTTCCAAAAATATTAGAAAATATCATGTACATTGTCACCCAACCCCTTGCTTCTATACTTAGTGATTAGGACAGTAGATCTCTGTTGCCAGATCATGCCATGTACTATCAGAACTCTCTTTACTACTGGAAATAGAGTCATTGAGATCTTTAAATCTAATCAAATTAGAGACCCAATTCCAGAGACCCTGGAGCCAATTCAGAATACTCACCCTTAAGATTCTGTTCTTTAGACCCCCTTTCAGTATCAAAATCTGTATCCATCTGGGTCCAGAGAAACAGAATCAGTACCAATTTCAAATAAAAAAATAATATATAATTCCTTACACTTAATCCTCCCTCTCTTTATGTAGAGAAAGAGATGTATTATAAGGAATTGGCTCATGTGATTATAGATGGTGAGAAGTCCAACATCTACAGTCAGCAAGGTGGAGACCCAAGACAGCAGGTAATACATTCCCACTTTAAGTCTGAAGGCCTTAGCACCAAGTCTGAGTCCCAATCTGAAGGCAGGAGAAGACTGATGTCCCAGACTGAGGACAACAAGGCGGAGAGAGAGAATTCTTTTTTACTCAGCCTTTTATTCTGTTCACACCTCTGCAGGATCTGATGGAGCCACCCACCTTGGTGAGGGCCATCTGCTTTACTTAATCTACCAAGTTAAATGTGAATCTCATTCAGAAACATCCTCACTGACACACCCAGAAATAATGTTTACCCTAATATCTGAAAAATCTGTGACCTAGGCAAGTTGACACATAAAATTATCACAGTTCCTTGGGGCGCCTGGGTGGCTCAATGGGTTAAAGTCTCTGCCTTCAGCTGCCATCATGGTCCCAGGGTCCTGGAATCGAGCCCCACATCAGGCTCTCTGCTCAGCAGGGAGCCTGCTTCCTCTCTCTCTCTGCCTGCTTCTCTGCCTACTTGTGCTGTCTGTCAAATAAATAAATAAAATCTTTAAAAAAAATTATCACACTTCCTAATAATGATTTGTATCTTACTTCTATGGAAAATTTAGGAGTATTTGTAATTATTTAAAGATATTGGATATATGTTAATTTTCAGCCCATGTGGTGATGCTTGAAAGTTCAGACAGCTACCTATTGAACAAATTCTAAAGACTTTTTCTTTGTCTTTCAATATTTGGGTGAGAACTTTGTGAGCTTCCAAGCTCATTGTCATCCCTTCAATCTCCTTTAATGGATCTTCTCAAACCTTGGTTTGTATAGGCATCATCTGGGGATATTAGTAAAAAGACAGGTGCCAAGATTCTGATTTGGAAGAACTGGGAAAAGTGCCAGAATTCTGTGTTTTTAATCAGTTCTCCAAATAGTTCTGATACCAGCCAACCATATTCACACTTTGAGAAACACTGACCTATGTCATAGCCATCAACAAATAATGGGAAATTTGTGACTTTACAGGCAGTCTGTGACTTAAGAGTAGCATTGAATTTTTTTCTTTTATCTTGTGAGACTAGTTTTTAAAAAAGATTTTTTCCCCTAAAATATTTCAAACCTATGTTCTTTTGAAGTCTTACACAATGTGCTTGTCATGTGGCTGGTATTCCTGAGGCCTAAGATGAAGAGCATTTAATAGGTATTCCAGTCCTATTGCTCTGCTCTTGGAAACACAATTTCTCATTTTGCATATGACCTTCTACATATCATTATGCAGCCCTTCAACCTCACTTGATCCAATTTGTCATTAGCCTGAGAGAGGCTGTCGGCTCTGCTGTATCCTGATGCATGATTGCTACATCTTCCACATTTTTTCCCCTCTTAGCTTTTCTTCTTCCTCATCACTAGACTTACCCACATATTTCATTGAGACATAACAGAGAAAAATAATGGTTGGGATAATGAGCCTGAAAATTAATAATCTCCTTTAATAAGCTTTCTTTCTTGTTGATGCCCTTTAATGAATATATGTAAGCTGTAGGAAGGGGAGCCAGTATCAGGGCCATAAAGGGCTTTCTCATTATTCAAATCCTAGATGGAAGATGAAAATTTAATGTCATCTCCAATAACTGTTGAAAATTTGCTATTACCCTTGTCTTTTACCAGTGAAATATCTGT
>ML099867.1:3584-64640 GCA_003697995.1 Taxidea taxus jeffersonii | reverse complement strand
TTTTTTTTTTATTTTTATTTTTTAGACTGATGAATAGAACAGAGCCACCCACTTGATTTTGGGTGTATTTTGGTCTCTTAGAAGAAACTATCTCCCAAAATTTTAAAGAAAGAAAAACTTAAGGGTAAACATGGTGAAGGGATGGAATATGACTGTAAATATGAAAATTTTTAAAAAGTTCTTAAAAAGCAACTGATAAGATAAGTTGGTTGGAAAAAGAAAGAGGAAGGAAAAAAAAAGGACGGGGAGAGAATATGCTCAGGCTGGATACTAAAAGCCCCGTGCTTTGTGTCTAAATTTAGGGTACATTTTGATCTATTAGAAGAAATTGTATCCCAAAATTAAAAAAAAAACCTATATGTATACAAAAAATAAGGTTAAATACAGTGAAGGTTAAAATATGACTATAATAATGAAGGTTTAAAAAGATTTTTTTAGAAAGGTATTGTTAAGATAAACAAGTTAAAAGAGGAAAGAGGAAAAGTTAAAAAAAATTAGAATAAGACAAAAAATAAAATTAAAAAAATTTAACTTTGCAAGACTAAAGGATCATGGGGAGAAAGCCATGAATTCCATGCAGTGCTTTCCCCTGTCTCTGGAGTTCTGCTGTTCTCCTTGATTGGTGATTGGTGAGCTTGGTCTTGGCTGGATGTTCTTGCTGATCTTCTGGGGGAGAGGCCTGTTGTAGTGATTTTCTTTTTCTTTTTTTCTTTTTTTTATTTTACAGAGAGAGAGAGAGAGAGATCACAAGTAGGCAGAGAGGCAGCAGAGGGAGAGGCAGAGCGGGAAGGGGAAGCAGGCTTCCTGCTGAGCAGAAGGCCTGATGTGGGGCTTGATCCCAGGACCCTGAGATCATGACCTGAGCTAAAGGCAGAGGCTTAACCCACTGAGCCACCCAGGCACCCCTGTTGTAGTGATTTTCAAATGCCTTTGCCCGAGGTGGAATTGTACCACCCTTGTCAGGGGCCAGCCTAAGAAATCTGCTTGAGTTCACTCTCAGGAGTTTTTGTTCCCTGAGCGCTTTCTGTAGAGCTCAGGATGACAGGATTGAAAATGGCGGCCTCAATCTCCAGCCTAGAAGAGCCAAGATCTCAGGGCCCAAATCCTCAGTGCACCC
Organism: Taxidea taxus jeffersonii; assembly: GCA_003697995.1. NCBI lineage: Eukaryota > Metazoa > Chordata > Mammalia > Carnivora > Mustelidae > Taxidea > Taxidea taxus. Next base: position 63,523 of record ML099867.1, on the reverse strand, counting down.
TCAGAGAAAAGAGGCAATCACTCTCGTCTCCCTGGTTTCTGGCCAAGCTCTGGGCTTACCTGGCTTGTGACCAAGTGTTTCTGTCTCTGATGCACAGCCCCATTTGGAGTGTCCAAATCCAGCAGATTCCTGCCTCCAGAGGAGGAATGTGAGTTTCCCTGTATCTGCCACCTGTGGGGTGCCTGCTAAAAAAGCCATGGTCTGACTGTGCCATGGATCATGGTTTAAGGTAACCCCGAGCTGAGAGTTCACTCCTCAGCTCTGTCTCTGTAGTCGGCTTCCCTGCTCCAGTACCTGGGATCTCTGCCACACTCAGACACCCTGATCTTTCAGTGACCCTGTGGGTCCTGAGACCACCCTGTCCCTATGAGGTCTCCACCCCCTCTTAGCCTCTGGAGTGATATTCCTCAGTGGAACACACTTCTTAAAGTTCTGATTTTGTGCTCTGCTGCTTGCCGGGAGCCAGCCCCTCCCCCCATGGTCTATCTTCCTATCACCTCAGAATCACTTATCCACATGTCCTACCTTTCAGAAAGTGGTTGATTTTCTGTTCCTAGAATTGCTGCTCTTCTTCTCTTTGATCTCCCATTGAATTTGTAGGTGTTTGGAATGGTTTGATAACTATCTATCTGAACTCCTGTGACCTGATGTCATTTCAGTCCACTACTCCTCTGCCATCTTGCCTCTCTCCCCTGCTCTTAAGAAAATTTAATAGAAATCCAATCCACAAATATTCTATTTTGTTATAGTTTAGGTCACTGTGCATTTTGTGTTTGTAATGTTTATTACTTGAGCTTCTCAATTTATGTCTTCAACATTACATAGGTAGGTTACTTTGCATTTTGGGTGCTTTTATCTCCAGCTCAGCAGATTTGGAAATTATACATCACTCTACTTAAGATATCTTCTAGACTGAAAGCGATTAGAAAACTCAAGGAAAGGAAAACTGCAGGGGGGCGGGGGAGGAATGCAGGGGGAAATCAAAGGGGGAGAGGAACCATGAGAGACTTTGAACCTGGGAAAGAATCTGAGGGTTTAAGAGGGAAGGGGATGGAGGGATGGGGCCGTGAGTATTTAGGAGGTCACATGTTGCAATGAGCACTGGGTGTCTTATATGCAATTAATTAGTCATGGAACACTACATCAAATACTAATGATGTACTGTACAGTGGCTAACTGAACATAATAGTAAAAAATGTTAATGTTATGTAAAAAAAAAAAAAAGACCTCACTGAATTATTTATAAATAGGTGTGATAGTATTGTCCATTCTGGAAAAGAATCAGAAGTCTAGAGAAATGACTTCAGTCAATGTGTAGAATAGAATAGTAGAAAATCTGCTTGTATGTAGAAAGAAACGTTTAGATTCAATTCATATTACTTTAAATGCAACATTTTTCTGTCTTTTGATGATGAATGTAGGTATGGTTTGAAGGTGGTGCCAATTCTCAGATTTTAAGTTTCTCAGAATGTTCAAGTGTTTGTTCCTCAGGGTAGCTTTGAAATGATATGGTCCAGACTCCTCGTTTTATAGATGAGAACATTAGGTCCAGAGAACTGAATTGTCTTTTGAAAGGCCATCCGATCAGTAAGCGTTAGAACAGAATCCAGTCTTGTTTGCTTCCCTATAAGATAAAGCTTTCCCTGCAACATTTCTCAATAAAACTTAAACCTAGACTTCTTGGGCTCAAGGCAGACGTGTAATTGCCTAGGACAACAGGAGAAAAGTGTAATGAACAACATCAAACTTCTGAAATACCAAATAAGGGGAAAGGAAAAAAGAAAAATTTACAGTAAGGACTTGGAAATGCCCTGAGAAACACAGTTGGCTCTGGCAAGCACAGATAAGATACTCAAAGTTTAGAGGACACAGAAAATGCAGGACTGATGTTTCAGAATTTACCTGATGATGAAAGATTTTAAGATGCTGGCCCTGTGGAGAATGAGAAGATTCAGAACAGAAGGGGGGTTAACTTCTTGCTATTTAAAGATTGTCCAAATAGAATCAAATGCTTTATTTAGCCTCTTTAATCTATGAGTCTCTGTGGAAAAGGACTGTGGGATTTATTTTCCAGACCTCAAGGCCTAGCATGATATTTCCCCCCACAGCACCTAATAACAATTTATGGATTAAAGAAATGGCTAGTCATTGCCTCTACCACTTGAGGGGGCCTGTGTTGGAAGTTGTCCCAACAAATGGTAATACCACAGCTGTTTATTAGGGGGCTGGGTTATATCTTCAACTCTCACATTTGCCCTTTGGCCATTGCCCTAGAAAAAGCCCTGTTGTGGAGGCCATGGGTGTAAAATCTCTGTGGGGTGCTTTCAGGCTGTCCTCATTTTGTCACCAGTCAGTTTCTTTCAGGGAAGACAGAAGAAACTCTAGGCTGCTGTCAGAATCAGAAGTCTGTAAATATTCTCTTTCAGGAAACTCCAATGTATCAAAATCCGAAGTTTTAAAATAATGGATAAATTGTGGGTGTGTGTGAAAAATAATTATTTTCCAAGTATATTTTCCAGATGATTCATTTAAAAATAAATTTTTCTGATATGAGGATATGTAAATAAGAATACCAAGTCTATCAGATTAAGCCTGAGAAGAACCCTGTATCTGCATTTTAAATAAACACCCTGGGACTCCAGTGTAGTTATTCTGTCCTTAATGTATTTAAAATACATGATCTAATACACATTTATTTAAGGAGGTAGCCATTATATGAAGTGCTTTATTCCTTTCTTTTTGTCATTTGTAGCATCAAATCTTGCTCTCTAAAATGCTCTTCCTTGACAACAATACAATCAAAGCTTTAAGAACTCCTTGTTAGCTGTTTGGTTTTAGAAAATCAAATGTACAAATGCAGGATTAATTATACTAAGTTAGAAAAAACTTGTATTATAGTTACTATTAAAATGATTGTCAAAGAGAGTTGACCTCTAAAGTCAGGATATTAAAAATGAAATCTGACAAACGGTCTCTTGAGAAAACTCAAGAGCATCAGAGGGAGAAACCTTGGGCTTATGTGGTCACAAAATCAAGTGAGTTTTCCTAAATGTCAAATCCACAAAGCAGGCAGTAACATTCTTTTTGGGGACACATAATCAGGGATCAACCTGTATATTGTCTGGAATGATATTTCCTTTGATTGTTGAGTTCTTTTGGCCAAATTTGCATGTCAATAAATGTCATATATGAATATGGTGGGGATTGTTATTAAAAGGATCTTAAGAATTTATATTATCTGCTTTGAGGTGGAAATACACTTGTGTCAAGATCAGTCATGGTTGGGGCGCCTGAGTGGCTCAGTCAGTTAAGCGGCTGCCTTCTCCGGTCATGACCCAGGGATCATGCCCCTGGGATCGAGCCCCACATCACGTTCTCTGCTCAGTGGAGAGTTTGCTTCTCCCTCTTCCTCTCTCTACCACTCTGCCTACCTGTGATCTCTATATCTCTGTCAAATAAATAAATGAAATCTTTAAAAAAGTCAATCATGGGGCACTTGGGTGGCTCAGTGGGTTAAGCCTCCGCCTTCAGCTCAGGTCATGATACCAGAGTCCTGGGATCGAGCCACTCATCAAGCTCTCTGCTTGGCGGGGAGCCTGCTTTCTCCTCTCTCTCTGCCTGTCTCTCTGCCTACTTGTGATCTCTGTCTGTCAAATAAATAAATAAAATCTTTAAAAAAATATATAAATAAAAATAAAAAAGTCAGTCATGGTCTGATATTGTTGCTGATACTGTTCTGATATTGCTGATTATCACTCATTGCTTCTGAAAACTGCTCTTTATATTTATCCTGGGCATTTAAGATAATGTAGGGAATTTTTATAACCTTAGACGACACTGAAATTTTTCATGACTCACAGCTTATGTTTCATGAATATAAAAGCCACCCTCAAGGAATGTGGGAACAGGTAAAATCAAACTCAGTTTTGAGTTCTTCAGGGAAAAAAAAGACATAAGAATTAATTCTAAGCTAAGTTTTTTTTTTAATTTTACATTTTAATTTTTTTATTTAAATTCAATTAGCCAAGGTATAGTACATCATTAGTTTTTGATACAATGTTCAGGAATTCATTGGTTGAGCTATGTTTTTAATTAACAATCATCATCATAATAATATATATGAAAATTCCATGAGACATAGGATAGTGTAGTTGACACTAATTCTAAGCAAAATTCCAGAGCAGATTTTTCAAAATATGATATTTTGCTTGTTCTATAAAGAGAACTTGCTCAGTAGAAGGCAGCAGAGAGCTCACAGGACTGCTATCTTTTGGCTTTGTTTTTGTTGCCTGTATTACTACAGTTGTAATAAGGGATGGACAATAGCTAAAGGGCATCTTGAAAACATTTAATACTCATTCATATGAACACAACAAGATTGTGTGCTCGTAATAGCAGAACTGGGTAGATTCATAACTGAACAACAAAAATGTGTAAATGCCAACTACTCAGTCAATGTCATTTGGAAAGGAGTCTCTAGAAATGGCCTGCTGGACCATGCCTCTGGCTTTTTCCAGAATAATCCAATTATCTGATTAGTAAATTACAGAAAATAGGAACAGTTATCTTATCCATCCATTGACAGAATCTGAGGCCAACAATTTTAATAGTCAGAAACAATAAACAGGATAACTGGAAACTGACAAGATATGTATAAAAATGATTTGAAGCCAAAATTCACCTAAAGAGTAGGATGGAGGTATCATTTACTAGCACAATGTGCACAAAGGGCAGGAAAATTTTGCTATAAGGTTTCATAAAAGCAAATGTAGTCCTAGGCTGCATTAGCAGAAGCATAAGGGAGGTGATTGCCTGGTTATACTGAATTGCTTTAGAACCTAATTTACTGTACTTTAATCAGTGCTGGGAAGCAGGTATCAAACCTGAGTACATCAAGTAAGAATAGACAAGGTTATAGGTAAAACCCAAGTGGTTTCACACTGTGAATGCTTGAAGGAAATGAGGATGCTTAAGTGGAAATGATTCAGTGTAATACCATAAATGTGGAAGTGGGCTGTTCTCAATATGCTCTAAAGTGGACAGGACTAGGGCTTAAGGGGGAGGGCAGTAGGGTAGTTCCCAATTCAGCAGAGGGTAAAGTTTTTAAATGATTCAATGTTTCTGACAGAGAAGGTAAAGGAGATCGAGCAAAGAGTGAACTCAAGATAGTAGAGACAGTGGTACTGAAGCTTCACATCAAATAAGGTTCTGGATTAGAACCTTGGATTTTAACGCAGACGTTGTAGAGCTCTCTGCTTCAGGGTGTACCTTGGAAGGTGATATAGGATAGGAGGTGCTGGTTGGGTAGAGCCTGGGGCTTACAAACCAGTTCTGTTTGTTTGGATTTGGGTTCCTCATAACAACTTCTAAGCTAAAGCTTCTGTGGCCAAAAATCAAAGAAAAAAATAAAGAGGAAATGTTAAAAAAAAAAAAAGACAAGAGATAAATTAAGTCTCTGTAGATATAGGATTCTATATTATTGCAACAAGAGAGATGTTTGAAATGTGTTAAAAATATCTGGAAAAGATACTTCCTCCTTCGAGAGTTTCAAAAAAGTGTATTCCCAAGTTTGTACAGGCATGTGCGCACCCAGCATTCTTGTGTGCATGCTCTTGCCCTCTCTGATACATAAATATGCATTTTAAGAACTCTCTTAGTGCTAAGCTGTGGATATTGTTTGCTGATTTGTCCCATATACCCAACATTCATGACTCTGTTCTTCCTGCTAGTTTAAAAAAATAGTAAACATAGAGGTACCTGAGGGGCTCAGTTGGTTGAGTATCCAAGTCTTGATTTTGGCTTCGGTAATGATTTGGGGTCTTGAGATCAAGCCCCATGTCAGGCTCCTTGCTCAGCCCTTTATTTAAATTACTCTTTTAAAAAACTAGTAAAAATATTCTCTCATGTAATTCGAAGATATAAATGCATCTTACATACAATTAAGCTAAATATCTAATACCCTGTTGTCCTTTCAGGGAAATGAGGAAAGCTTCTTTCCTTCGATCTTCAGTGTGGTTGTAGGTCATTAAATGTAGTGTCTACTTAAAGAGGGGCTCAGGTGAACCCAAAGTTCTGAGGAAACTCTTTTAGGTCAAGACAGTGTGTGTCTATACATTTCTGTGTTTCAAAGTTAAATACCATATTTAAGTATATCTGTTGTAACATTCTGTATTTCAGTAATGGAAGAAATCAGTTATACAGTAGGATTATAAAAAATAGAACCAATTAAGTGAAGAGTACCTAAATTCATTCTTTCTACAAGTATTTATTGAGTACCTTCAATGTGTCAGGCATGGTTCTAAGCACAAAAGACACAATAGCCAACCTTGATCTTGTGAAGGTTATATTCTAGTAGGGAAACAGACAATACACAGATAAACCTGTCAGGTGGTGATAAATGCTATCAAAGATAAAGTAGGGTCAATGGATAGAGAATAGTGGGGGCTTCTACTTTCTATAGATGTATGAAAATATAAAGTTTATGCAACAAGCTTGAGCATCAATCTGAATGCTCATAAAGAAAAATTAGGTAGCCCGTTTTCATAATGTTAATGTTTCAGAGGGTTTATGCCTGCTCTAGCTCCTCTCTACCCTTATTATGTATCTCTTACTTAGTAGTTTGTTTGGTTTCCTTTTAACTTCTTCAAAATGATGAGGGTTCTGCAGGATTGTGTTATTTGCCACTTTCCTCCCCTTGGTTGATCTGCTAAAAATAGAGTTCTAAAGTAATTTCACTTCTATTTTTTTGGCCCACAAATGTACTTTTTCTTAAATTGTTTTCTAATGTATATACATTTTTCTACTTAAGTACATTTACTCCCCTATTTTCATTTTTTTATAAGCACATCAACTGTGTCACTGGCATATGACTTTATCTTTTCTCTCTCTACACAATATTTTTTTTTCTGCATAGTATTATAATAACAAACAGATAAAGACAGCATCTTCTTCCTCAAGAAAGGGCTGGAGGTCACATTTGTGTTTTCATATTTGAACTAATTTCTTTAAATGAAATATCCAAGAAATGCTCTGTTTACTGTAGACAAACAAATATATTAGTTTGGATTTTTCAAGTAAACCCTTCAAATAAATGTTAAATTTTATCAAATAAATTCTATAAAGAGTGATATCATTGGTATACCATTGTTTAAGTATAAAAACAAACTATAATAGCATTGCTTAAACCATAAAATAGATCTTTTTTTTCATAAAATAAATTCTTGACAAGATTTGTATTAACTTTGGTGTCTATCCTATAGTCTTATGTATAACTTTATAAATTTTTATCAGATAAGCCTATACTAACTCTCTTTCCTTACCCCCATCTTGTTAAATGTTTATGACTCCAGTGTCTCTATCCTGCAAGTATAATTTATTTTTATTTTTAAGCATCTGGAAAAGGTGAAGGGACAATGTGATGACACGGAAGCCTTTTCTTAGGAGCTAGAGGGCCCTTGATAATATTTTAAAGATCCCATTTGGTTGTAATTTGTAACAGTCTTATAAAATGTGTTCTGTAGTTGTTAGCTTACAGCTAAACATTTTATGATTCCAGATTCATTCCTCTGCATAACTATGGAAATATCTTTGGAAGTCTAACACTTAAATAAATAAATAAATAAATATATATATATACATATACACACACACATATATATAAAATAAACAATATTTATGTTACAACTAACAGTGTATGGTGCACTCACAAATATCCTTGTGCCATTTTGCATCTTTTTTATAACTAAATTCAGGTGCAGAAAGCAGTTGAAATATAAAAAGAATCTACAGGTTAAAAGCCACTTGAGGCAACATTGAGATGAAAGAGCTCTGAAAAAATAAAACAGATAAAGCAAAATAAAAAATAAGGCCTTCAGGTTAGGCTTGGCAGTATCATTAAGGTAATTCACTGTGGAGTCGGGCAACTGGGTGAAGGCTTCAGGGGGAAGGCTTCCGTAGTGCACTCCTTGGTAGGTGTCAGTCCTGCATGACAGATGTGTGCATGCCTCAGAGGCAGAGTAACTGGGGAACTGACCAAGGTTAGGCAAAAGTGATGTGGACTCTGGTGAACTAGAGCCCATCTCCCCTGGCCAAAGGCATTAAACTAAAAATATTGAAACATGGTGGAGAACTGTAGTATCTCTCTCTCTCTCTCTCTCTTTTTTTTTTTTTTTTTTTTAAAGATTTTCTATTTATTTGCCAGGCAGACAGAGTGGCAGACAGAGGCAGAGGGAGAAGCAGGCTCCCTGGTGAGCAAGGAGCCCGATGTGGGACTTGATCCGAGGACGCTGGAATCATGACCTGAGCCGAAGGCAGCCGCTTAACCAACTGAGCCACCCAGGTGTCCCTCTTTTTTTTTTTTTTAAGATTTTATTTATTTATTTGACAGAGAGATCACAAGTAGGCAGAGAGGCAGGCAAAGAGAGAAGAGGAAGCAGGCTCCCGGCCGAGCAGAGAGTCTGATGCGGAACTCGATCCCAGAACCCCGAGACCATGACCTGAGCCGAAGGCAGAGGCTTTAACCCACTGAGCCACCCAGGCGTCCTTGTAGTATCTCTCTTAGCCTCCAACATTCTGTGCTTTTGTGTTGAATTCTCAGAATCAACATGTATTTATTGGGTACCTAAAGTATAAAACTTTGTTAGGACTTGAGAGGGACGACATAAAACTGTGAATTATGGTTTCTGCCTTTGAAGCACATAATTTAGCTAAAGAAAGAGGTCAAGGAAATGAAGAGGCTAGTTCTTCAAGTGACATGAGGAAAGCTTCCTAATTATTTAACAAAAAATATAGCCTTGCCTTCTCTCAGAAAACCTTGGGTGTGTTGTCCCCACTTGCTGTAGGCACTTGCAGAATGGAAATACCCGCTAGCAAGAGGCACTAAGGAAAGACGGCTGAGGAGGTAAAGCTTAAGTTCAAGATTCAGATGTAGGATCCTGAACCAGGACAGCATGGTGTGACGGCCCATGCCGGGAGCTGAACTTGAGGAATCCGGCTGTAAGCACTGTTAAGGAATCTTTGTTTCTTGGTTTTTGTGAGTGGAAGATTCCTGTTGGGAAAGTTAGTAGTAAAATTGATATGTAGACTCTGAGTGTTTCTGATGCATTGTGATGCTAGCTAAACATTTGGTTGTGGTATGTACATTTCGAGGTTAAGGCTAGAAACTTTCGCACAGACTTACTTGGTGAATAAACATGTCCATTTGATCACAACAAAATAAATTTATCACCTTTGTATTTGCATTTTTATCCTACTAAGCATCTGTTTTCTCTACATCGTTGTCTCTAGTTATAATCTTTTTGTTCAGCAAAATATCTTTCACCATTGTCACCAAATGCTAGAAAATGTGGGATGATGTGGCAAGATGTATCCAGATAGATGGCCTAATAATGATAAACACTGGTGTTGTGCTTTGAAAATTTATAAGCATTTTCACATATTTTTTAACATTTCTTTAAAGAATCCCATAGCATATATTGCATTATTCTTCATTTTACAATAAAGAAAATATTTTTAAAAAGATTCAAAAGAGAAGCCATTTCCATGTCTATTGAGTATGATTAACACCATTATGGCACACAGTAGAAGGCAACTATATAGAAAGCATTCTGATTAGACCTGGAAGATCTCATAGTCTATGCCTGTCACGACATTGATTTATTCAAGAACTATTTATAGAGCACCCACCATGTGCCAGGGCACTGTTCTACTTTCTGAGCACAGATAATTAAAAAGACAAACAAGGGGGGTGCCTGGGTGGCTCAGTGGGTTAAAGCCTCTGCCTTTGGCTCCAGTCATGATTTCAGGGTCCTGGGATCAAGCCTGGCATGGGGCTCTCTGCTCAGCCTGCTTCCCCCTCTCTCTGCTTGCCTCTCTACCTACTTGTGATCTCTGTCAAATAAATAAATAAAACCTTAAAAAAAAAAAGACAAAGTTATTCATTTCTACATTCTACAAAGGTAGTTTTCCCATACTTTACCAATCTAGGACCCAGATTCTCTGATTTCCACTATATTCTCCTGTGCTCTTTCCACTATATCAACTATATCCACATATGTTTTTGGTTGAATATTTTTATTGGTAGTTCAGGACTTCACTTTGATCCAGGGTGGGTAAAAAAGGAAGTGCTCCTAGAGTTAAATGAGATCTCTGAAATATGTGTTGAATATAAGTGAAGTCGCCAAGAGGTTTATGACAGGAGTAAATGCTCAGAGCAATTGCAGCTGCCAAGAGTGGATCTTATTTTGCTTTCATGGTTGTGCAACCAAAGAACTATATACTCAGATGCATTTCTCCCTCTCTTTAACTTGGGAGCACTAGGTTACAGAAGGGTGTACTGCAAGAATAAAGAAGACTATGGGTGCCTGGGTGGCTCAGTGGGTTAAGCCTCTGCCTTTGGCTCAGGTCATGATCTCGGGGTCCTGGGATCGAGTCCCACATCGGGCTCTCTGCTTGGCAGGGAGCCTGCTTCCTCCTCTCTCTCTCTGCTTGCCTCTCTGCCTACTTGTGATCTCTCTCTCTCAAATAAATAAGTAAAATCTTTGAAAAAAAAATAAAGAAGACTACGAATTAAGAATATAAAACTTAAGAAAGGAGGCTTCTATACACATATGCACGTGCACACACACGCAATCGTCTTTTGCAACAATGATTCTGGATACATCCTTGTCATTTCACTGATAATATAATAGGCGAGCATTATTCAAAAATAAGTGACAAAACCATCTTATATATAACTAAGGTTCACTTAGAGATTATTTCTGCTGACTAAGCATATGGAAAAGACACTTTATTACTTCAATTACTCCAGCAAGATCACACCTGGTGCTAGATGCATGGTTCAAGAACTTTAGTGCATAAGCTTAGCAGTTAGGTTATTAATCATGAGTGTCAAGTCCTTTCTGCTAATTAACCTTAATTGAGCTCTCTGTTACAGAAGCACCATTACCAATGAAACAACTTAGCAATGATACCAAAATAACAGAGCATGGTAAAACCCAGGATTAACATTACCACCTGTACTTGAATAGCAATGCCTAATATACTTTGGTGTAATACAGAATTATATCTTCTATCAAAGATTAAAAATTACATAGAGCAAAAGTTGGTAGAATATGTATAAAATTTGCATAATAAAATCATTTAGAAAGCATTTTGAAAGCAACCTATGTGTTTGCATTTTATATTTAAAAGCAAGTAGATGATAGCATTTTAACAGAAATATGAAGAATTTTTAAAGATTCAAAGATTAAAATCTCACATTATCCATTAGTTAATGTGACTGTAAACTTAGTCATGCTTGAAACTCAATCTTTATTTCATTTATGTTCAGTATTATTTCCAATATTCCCACAAAATGTCCATTAGAATAGAATTCTGCTGCAATAGGCAGCTTTATTAATCTGCCCGGAGAAATGCAGTGCAATTAATTCTAAATTTGATAACCAGCGAGCACTTCAAATGTTCAATAGGTTATTTATTAAAAAGCAAACCAAAAAGAAATAAGCTTTACTGCCAATGAACAGAATGCTTGGATTTAAAAATGGCCAGAAGGCTACTGGTATTAATAAGTTTTGTCAAATTCATTTTCAGAAAGGCATGGAGGAGTGCATACTATTTTTCCATTCATGTCACAGTGTCTGTCATGAGGAGAGCTCAGATACCTTGGGGAAAGCTTTCTGATGTGCAAATATTTGAAAATAAAAAGACAGACATTTAGCAGATTCACAAGGGAAGGAAAACCCCTGAAGAATCTTGAGGAAAAGCAGCAACAGTGGAAGTGTTAGGAAAAGGTTTAACCATTGACCTGGATTTGGGCAAGAACAACAAATACAAATATTGGTGATAAAAGTACTAGAAACTTGAAATCCACACGAATAAGGATTTACATAGTATGAATGAGGCAGCCCAGACCAGGAGTGAATACAATACGGACCATCTGTTTATGCTGTATTTACAGACGTAGAATGCAAACCCCAAAGAAGTAGTCCCATTTCATTGGGAAGTTACGCATATTATTAACATTTGACCATAGGGACTTAATGGAGTATGAAAAATGACCACCACCTGCTCGAAATGCCTAAAACATAATAGACAAATAAGTCAACATGTGTGTGTAACTACAAATACATGACTTAAGTTCTGATCCTTCATTGGCACCATCCAGTAGACATTTCTGTGATGATAGAAATGTTCTTTTTCTATGCTGTCCAATAAGGTAGCACTTGATTTCATGAAATGACAACAAGCATGAACCTTCAGTTTAATTGGCCCACCATCTCTCAAAAAGAATACATGATTCAAAAATTGTGAATAACGTATCCTATCCCTGTGAGTTTACTATATTTCAAAGACAACCAAAAAACAAAAACTCTCACAGCTTATGAGTATTTTTCTCTATTTTCATTCAGCTAGGATAATACCTTGTAACAAATGTCTATACTTTTTTTGTAGATATTTTGTTAAACAAATCTTTTATTAAAATAACTAACATTAGGCCATTTAAGATAATGATGTATTTTCCACCCTTTGTAAAAGTAAATGTCATATGTAAATCAGGAATTTGGGTCACCTGGGTGGCTCAGTTGTTGAATGTCTGCCTTTGGCTCAGGTCATGATCCCGGGGTCCTGGGACTGAACCCCGCATTGGGCTCCCTGCTCAGCGGGGAGCCTTCTTCTCCCTCTCTCTCTGCAGCTCCCCCTGCTTGTGTCCTCTCTCTTGCTGTGTGTCTCTTTGTCAAATAAATAAATAAAAATCTTGAGAAAAATTAAAATGAATCTAGAAATTTTACTTTCACATTTATATTATATAAATTTTCAAATGGCATATATTCATATATACTACTAGTGTACTATGTTCATATAGTCTCACCCAGGTGCTTTTTTGTAAAAATTATTTTTAAGATGTAATCTATCTGAAGAAGGAAAGCAGTACATGATTATAAAAAAGTAAGTTATATAATCAGTAAAATAAGAAAATTTTGCCTAATTTTTATTATGGTAATGAGTATTTCTACTTTTTTAAAAAGTCAAAGGAATAACTATTTTACTTATCACTTTTTTTCCCCAGTTCACCATAATTGACTATTCTGCTGTTCTTAGGTTATCTTGTTATTTTTTCAAACTTCTTGAGCATTCACTTTTTTAATCTCATTTCTTCAGTGTAGACCTTTAGTCTCACGTCCTAGGTTTTATAAGGAATTGTTATTTACTATGATTTTCAGTAGCAGTATTAATTGCCTTTGATTCAGTAATTGATTAGGATAAAAGTTTGTTAATTCCAAATGATTGTTCTTCTTTCCTCTTTTATTTATTTCCACATGCATGGGTTTGTGGTGTGAGAATTTGTGTCCACTGCAGTTAATTAGAAGATTTGGTGGAAAGTAGCTTAAACGTTAACAGTTTATTATCTCACTTAAGAAGTTCAGAGGCCCCCAGTGTGTTTTCCCTCTGATCTCACACCTATCAATTATTAAGAAATAGAAGTCAGATTATCATCTTTGACTTAGACCCATCATGGTTTATATCATGATATTAAAGATGCCCAGCAAGAAAGGTGGGTTATTGCTAGGTGAGTAGACGACCGACAGTAACAAACAAGAGACCAATAGATTTGATCTCATTATAAATAATCACATTTAATCTTATTACATATTACATAGCATATGTGATTATATATAATATACAATAACAAATTATATATGATATACATTGCATACATAAAATTTCATAATGTGAAATTTGGTTCCTCCAAATCAATTTTGATCTCCTGATCTACTCTGAAGAATTCAGAAAAAGGTGTTAAAGATACCATTTTTTCTTTTTATGATACTGGAATATTTTCTTTATACTCTTTGTTATATGATCTGTGTTTAGTAAGGTACACCTCACCCTTAGTAATTTGGATTGTATTCTATTGTTTGTTTTACTTTTAGTTGCTTTTATACATTGTACTGACATGCTTTGATCCAATTTTCTTAATTTATTGGCTTTTGAAACAACAAATACATTGATTCTCTATGGAAATCCAAAAAAGAAGTCATATATGAACAAATGATTCTCAAATTGGTGACTGAGTAGAGAAAACAGGCACTCCCATGTATTTTTTTATAGGAGTGTAAATGTCCAAAGCCTTTTGGAAGGCAATTGGACAATTTATGAAGAATTCATACTCAGTGGTTCAACATTTCCCCTTCTAGGAATCTAAAAGAAATGCTAAAATGAAAAAAGATGTTTGTACAATGGTGATTCCATTATGAAGAACCTTGTGTGTCCTAAAAAAGATATAGAAACAATATAAATGCATACCCACTTGAGGATTATATATATAATTATATGTAATATATAATTTATGTAATTATGTTAAAGTATATATATACCTTGATAAAAATATAAATCTTAAAACAATGAGGAAAACCACTGTGTGTTGATATAGAGGTTTCTGAAATAAAGTTACAGTCAAAACCAGTAATGTATGATTTCATTTATGTTGAAATACAAGAACATATATATCTAAATGAATAGAGAATTTTTAGAAATAAACACTCAAAAGTGTTATCCAGGGTGCCTGAGTGGCTCAGTTGGTTAAACCACTGCCTTCGGCTCAGGTCATGATCCCTGAGTCCAGGGACTGTGTCCCGCATAGGGCTCCCAGCTCCGTGGGGAGTCTGCCTTTTCCTCTAACCTTCTTCTTGCTCATGCGCTCTCTCTCTCTCCCTCTCTTTCTCTCTCTCTCTCTCAAATAAATAAATAAATCTTTTAAAAAGAAGTCTTGTCCATCAGTTTTGGTGAAAGGAGGAGAAATAAAGTAGCAAGAGAAAATATTTTTTTATGATTCCATTTATATGAGCCATTGAAAATAGGCAAATTCATAGAAACAGAAAATAGAGGTTACTAGGGGCTGAGGGGAATTGGGAATGGGGGCCCATGTTAATCAATATAGAGTTTCTGTTTGGAAATATGAAGAAGTTCTGGAAATGGATAGCAGTGATGGTTGCACAACATTGTAAATGTACTTAATACCACAGAATTATATAACCAAAAAATAGTTACAATGGTAAATTTTATATTATGTATATTTTATTTCAATTTTAAAACAGGGGTGTGTGTGTAATTAAGGGAATAGATAAAATTGGCAAAATATTAAAGATTGTTGGATCTAGATGATAGATACATGGGATTTCTTTTCAATTAGAAAATAGCGTTTTATTACCTATTCTTAAGTGTTTACAATGAGAATATATTCATAGAAATATTTTAAAAAAGTGATTTTTAACACTCATCTGGAAAAATAAGAAAAAAACAGCCAGGAGAATTCTTTTTTTTTTTTTTTTAAAGATTTATTTGAGAGGGTGAGAGAGAGAGAGAGACAATGAGCAGGGCAGGGGGAGGAGGCGGAGGGAGAGAATCCTTCAGCAGACTCACTGCTGAGTGGAGATCTCAGTGTAGGGCTCAATCCCAGGAGCCTGAAATCATGTCCTGAGCTGAAATCAAGAGTCAAATGCTCAACCAACTGAGCCACCCAGGCACCCCTAGCCAGGAGAATTCTAAAAAGGAAGAACAATAGGTTGGGAAGGACGTATCCTAATAGATATTAAAGTAATATGCATTACAGATCATTTGTAGCAGATCTGATTACTACCTAGAAAATCAATAGAAAGCACTACAGCTTGTTAGTTTAATTATTTGGAGTTTGGAACAGCCTTTCTCAACATGAAACTCCAGCCAAAAACCAGAACAACAAGAAATATTACATACAATTTGACTAAATAAAAATTAAAACATTTTGCATAGAAAGTAAACGTACCATGTATAGATTGTAAGAAGCAAAACGTAAAAAATATCTACAACATATGGGTGCCTGGGTGGCTCAGTTTGTTGTGTCTGCCTTCAGCTCAGATCATGATCTCAGGGTCCTGGGATTAAGCCCCAATTTGGGCTCTCTGCTCAGCGGGGATTTTGCTTCTCCTCCTTCCTCTCTCCTTCTGTTCTCCCTCTCTCTCTCTCAAATAAAGTCTTTAAAAAATATTTGCAACATGAGTAATAAAGAATTAACATCTCATATGCAAAGAGTTCTTACCAATTAATGAGTAAAAGAAAGATAAATGTGCCAAACGGAAAGGGCAAATAGCATGTGTGTACATCATGCTATCTTTCATGTCTTTGAAATTAGAAATTGCAAGATTTGCCATAGTTGATTACAAAAAGCCTGTGACACATAAACCACAAATAATGCCGTCTAGAATTCAACTCACAGTAGATTTTCATACTTTTCCAAGAGGAAATTAAACTTCAGAAGCCTTTTGCTTAACAGTTATTTGCCCTTCTCTACACAAAGCTTACCTTAGCAACTGAATTTGTTCCAAGAGGAGAGAAAAGTAAAACCTGGCATTAACGTAAACAAACACTGCCAATTGCTATTTTCATATTTCCTCTGGTTGCTGTAGATAGCTTATATTGGAAAGTTGAAGACAGACATGTTTTCCTCACTGATGAGCTCCTGTATTTGGCAAGCACAGATGCTGCTCTGGGATTCTGGGGACCAGTAAAATTTCATTTTACTCATTCCCATTTAGATAGACAATTCACTGAAAAAAACCAAGTTGCTCCCTGTTCAAAACATTAATGTCTTTTTTGTTTTGGCAAAATAGCTCATGAAGCTTGCTTTTGATAACTGGTAAATTTGGTCAAATGTTATTCTTAGCAAGTCCACATATCAGTGAAAACATAGAACTCAAAGCCCTAGATTTCCATTAGGAATTTTTCTTAAAGACGCATTTTGAAAGGTTTGCTGGAAGTAGAGATTTCCACTCAAGCATTTACTATAGTGGGAGGTACTTTAGTCCGTGCAAGAGATAAGCATTGGCAAGAAGAAATTATAATTCAACAAACATTGATTGAGTTCACACTGTGTGCCAAGTTCTCTTCCAAATACTATGGGACAAAACTCCAACAGGTGTTGAGCCTTATTTTAGTGAAGAGAAACAGACCATATATAGAGGTAAGCATATGAGCAAAGAAGATGTCAAATGGTGTTAAGTGCTCTGGAATTGTACTGATCCGCAAGAGAAAAATGTCAGTTCTTAGTCAATAGCATCTCATGTATTTGTTTATCCTTCACAATAAAATGAATGTATATATGTGTGTGTGTGTGTGTGTGTATATATATATACACATACATATGACTAAAATATAAAAATATAAATAAAGCTACTATATAAATGATATAATAGTAAAAGATAAATGTTTGCATTTATATAAATATATTATTTAAATATATTTATACATTTTATATATTAAATATATATACATATATAAACATTTTAGAGTTTACCATGTGCTAAAAATTTTATTACACTTTGTATGTATTATTTCATTTGATCCTCCTATTAATCCTAAATTGATAGCTATAGATCTCAATGTAGATAGATGCTTGAGATATACATTTTTACGGCTTGTTTTATTGTCCATTCCAAGAAGAAATCATGTATTGCTGCATGTGCTTTCCCCTTCTTTCACTCTTTTTTTTTTTACTTTAATCTCAACCCCTACCGTGCACATTAAACCACCTTTTTCCATACTCCTCCTCCAATTTCCAGGAATAAGTAGTGACAACTTTGGGGTGATAAACAACCAGTTAACTTCCTATGCATTTACATAGTATATGTAAATACCACTATTAAATTTATAAAGAAGAATATACTAACATATAACATGCCTTTTTAATAATAGAACTTGATGACTTAATTTTTCTGTATCAGTTTATATAGGACTATCTCATTCTTTTGCAAGAGTTGCATCATTTTCATAGAATGAATGAAAGGTCCTTTATTATATTCCCTCCATGGAATGGATGCCAAGGGCTTTTACAATATTTATCCGTAATAAAAGTGTTGCAGAAAACACCTTTGCATATATATCTTTGCACAGATGTGGGCATATTTCTACAAGATCTATCCCTATGCCTGGAATTGTTAGAAATAATAGAAGACGATTTGCATTTTACACATACTGTGAAGTTCCCTTTCAAAATGTTTCATCAACTTTAAGTCCTACTAACACTTTTCCCTATCTTTGACAACCTTTGATAACAGTTTGAGAATATTCACATTTTATGTGTTTCCAGTGTGTATATATGGTCATGTAGCTGTTTATTTTGTGAACTGTCTGCTCATATTTTTACCTGGATCTCCACTAAGAATTTTTCTTAATGATGTGTTAGGGTTCTTTATGTATTTTAGAACTTTTTCCTATACATTTAATGCAAATATATATATTTTTCAATTTGTGTTTTTAATAAGAACAAACAGCTATGTTATATTTACTATGAGCCAAGCCCTGTTTTAAGGGCTTTACATATTCACTAGTCTCTTGCTCACAACAATCCTGTGAGGAAGATGCTGTTATCTCCATCTTACAGATAAACTGAAGCATGGAGCTCTTACAGGCCTTATCTAGGCTGTATAACCAAGTGGTAGAACTCTTTTGGAGCTCTAATTCTAAAGTCAGCTTTTAAGCACTAAGTCATTCTCATGGTATCTGTTAGAAAATTTAAAAACTGCATATAAAATAAAATTTTTTTCCTTTATAGCATCTGTTTCTTTTTTATCTCTAATAAGTCCTTCACCACACAAAAATTATAAACCCATTTTTCACAAATTCTTTTTATCATTTTGGGTTATCTTATGCTTAGCCATTTAACTTATCTAGAATTTGGTGAATTGATATCAAATCTAGAGATGACATTATATTTTCCAAGTAGATTGTTAATTGTTCTAAATAATTTGAGTAGCTTTTTTCTTTCAATTTGTAATTGCCTTTATTATAAACTAAAAAGTTATCTAACATGGGTCTACTTAGATACCCTATTCTGTACTTTTGGTTTATTTGCCTATTCCTGCATTAGAACTTTACTGTTTTTATTACTATAGTTGATGGTGTGCTAGATGGCTTCTATGGGAAGACCCCTTACTGTAATAATTTCTTAAAAATTTTCTTAGCCACACTTATGCCCCTCTTTTTCTCCTTTCAAGTGAACTATCAATGCAGTCCCTGACATATCTTTTATGAAATATCCCATTCTGATTTTTGGAGGAAGAATGCATTGACCACATAGCTTTGCTTGGAGAGAGCTGTTATATTCAGTCTTTCTAATCAAGAACTCGGTATAAATTTCTTCTTTTGCACCTGTTATCCTTCAGGAATATTGATAAAATATATTGTAGGTTTTTCACATTTATTTTATTCCATAGCATCTTTGGTTTTGTTTTTGTAATTAATTTTTTCCTTATGATGAGATTCTCATACTTTCAAACTGGATTTTGTTGGTATTTGAAAAAACTGTTTTATATGTCTACCTTATTAGTACTTTGACTTAATTTTCTTGGATTTTCTGGAAAAATTACTGCATAAAATAATGACAGTTTCTCTCTTCCTTTCAAAATTTTATGCAGTATTGCTTTATCTTAGTTTTATTGTATTAACTAGAATCTCTATTCTGTCATTGATAATAAGTGTCCTTGTCACATTCCCAACCTGAACAGGAATAGATCTAAGATATCAAGTCATTAGAAACCAAATTTCAATGTACACGTTATATAGTGTATCAAAATTAAGCCAGTTGTTTCCTATAGATTTCTAGAAAATACTCCTTATCAAATGCAAGAAGTTTCATATATATAGACTAATTGAAGCATATGTATTAAAGTGTTTGTTTTTATCAAAAGTCTGTTCAGCATCAAATCTGATTACCCTATGTATTTTTTAATATCTTAATGTTATAAATCATAGTATATTTCCTGATGTTGAATTGTATCCATTCTTGGGATAAACCTTTCTTTACTATATGCATTTTTTATTTTATTTTATTTTGATTTCTGTTCTTTTTAAAGATTTTATTTTATTTTTTATTTATTTGACAGACCGAGATCGAAAGTAGGCAGAGAGAGAGGGGGAAGCAGGCTCCCTGCTGAGCAGAGAGCCTGATGCAGGGCTCCATCCCAGGACCCTGAGATCATGACCTGAGCCAAAGGCAGAGGATTAACCCACTGAGCCACCCAGGTGCTCCTTTATTTTGATTTCTATGTAGTGTGGCACACTTTAGTTTTTCATAACAACCAGTGCCCTCTTTATTTTTTTTATTATGTTCAGTTAGCCAACATATAGTACATCATTAGTTTTTGATGTAGTGTTCAGCTGTTCATTAGTTGTGTAATAACACCCAGTGCATTATTATTTTAATAGCTAGCTAGATTGAGTCCTTATTTTTTGTTTAGAAATTTTTGCATTTATGTTTATAAGTGAGATTATAACATTGTTTTCCATTTTCAGTTATTCTGTGGAAATATTTTTGGACCAGTTATGTAGAAGGGAGTTTAGATACTTCTTAGTTGATTAGATAGTATTGGCAAGGGTCTTTAGACAGCCTAGTGTAAATTCACTTCTCAATTTTAGTTGAGAATATATCTAGTTGAAAATATATTTGCTCTCCTCTCCCTCAGTCAAGAAATGTATTTTTTGTGTATCTGTGACAATGTATAAAATGAAGAGTAAACAGAATGTTTTTAAAACTTAAGTGTTTTCTATGTCTTTTTGATATCTCATTAAATATCATGTTATGAATGATAATTATTTGGATGTTTTGGGCATAATTTACTGTTTTTTTCAGGATCTGCCCATTCAGTACTAATTAAAATTTCTTCTACTGTTTCATAGTATTACATTATTTGCATAATACAGATGAAAATATATATCACCTCCCTCAATTTATACCATAAACGGTGCTTCAATGAACAATACTTACATACCTATTCAAAGTGTGTCCCTAGGATTTATGCCTAAGAATTGATTTCCTGGGTATATTATTTATACACTGTTGGTGTGTAACAAATCACCCCAAATTTAGTAGCTTAAAACAACAAATTTATTTTTAATCTGAGAGTGTCTGTGGGAACTGAATCTCGTAGTAGCAGATTCGCTGGGTGGTTTGGGCTCAGGATCTCTAGAAGCTTGCAGTTCAGCTCCCAGTGTCTTAATGTGCAACTACGGAAAGATTCATTTCTCTGTCCAAGACAGAGACTGCAGTCTTTTGTACACTAACCTCATAAGGGGTCTACCATCAACTTTTGCTTTTTTTTTCTGTGGGTCATTCAGACCAACTATGGTACTGGGTTAACCAGCTGTCCTGGTTTGCCTTGGACTAAGGGATTTCTGAGGTTTAAAGTATAACTCCCTGGTTTTAAAAATGAGTACATTCCAAGCAAACCTAGAAAGTTGATCACCTTATCTGGTACAGTGTGGGTGGCAGTTATGCAAGGGTGTAAATCCCAGGAGGAAGGGAATCACTTGGAGTCATTGTGGAGGCTAACAACCATACTAAACCCTTGGTTATACCCAAGCACAGTTTCAAAAATTATTTCCATATTACTTGCTTCAGACTGGCTACCATAGGTTTATGGAGTCTCCCACTACTTGTACATGGGGGTTCAGGACTCAAAATTTTATTTTTCCTTCAAGATTCTCTGAAAAAAATGGAACTTCTGGATTTTATCACATTTTCTCTCCTATTATTTATCTCTTCATTAGCACATTCTGAGAGAAGTTCTCTTCTTGATATCCCAGCCTAGTAATTCACCTTCCGTATGTGCCTTTTCTGCTACTCAGAGATTCTTTTGTATAAAGATCTGGTAAAGCCTGACAGCTTTGCCTATTTTTGATGCATAATAAATAAAATATTTAATAGTAATCTAGAATTACAAGCCAGATGGTCTCCATATAAGCAATGGGGGAGAGTTGGAGGGGAAGTAAGCTTTGAAAACCTCTACGAAAAAACAAATATTGAAAATAAATGAGCTTTTATCTCATGAAGTTAGAAAATGTAAGCTAGTAAGTCCAAATAACCAACAAGAAAAAATGGTGGAGGTAATTGGAGAATTCGGTGTCAATAAGCTCTGTGACAGAGACAAACAATGAAGAGAGGGGAAGATTGACAAAAATTGAAATTTTCTCTGTCTTAATGCATTCTCCTTCACTTATTCCCTGATTCTTTTACCCTGACAACCATGGTAACCATTCTCTCAATGTTTATCTTTTTGTTTAAATGTATTCTTCTGAATGTGTGTTCACATTTTATCAGTTTTTCTCCAAGTTACTTCTAACTCCTTCTCCTCCTTCACAAATATCAGTGCAATGTACACATCCTCTGATGATTTTTTCTCTTTCTCAACTATATATAAAAGGGCTGGGGTTGGGGATTATATAACCAGGAATAGTTTGATGAATCACAGATACATATATGGCTAGATTGTGTAATGAGTGCCATTTTGGTCTCCAGAAGGGCCACCCCAGCCTGAGCTTCCATCAGTATATAAGGTTTTCTGTCTCCTCATTCTGGTCAACACTTGGCATTGCCCAGATTTGTGAGTCTAATTGCTGTATGATAGTACTTCATTATTAAATTAATTTGCATTCCTATGATTATTAATGATGTTGATTATCTCTTTAATGTTTGTACATTTTTGGATATTCTAAGTTCTTTCTTTTAAGACAGTAGAAAAAACTCTAGTGCAATTAATCAAGGTAAATAATTAAAATAAGCAACATACAGAGGAAAAAAGATGTAATCAATCACAGGGAAAAAGAAAACAAAACAGAAAATTCTAAGTTTCTGGAGAGAAAAACAAGTAATTACCAAAAAAAAAAAAAGAAAGAAAAAATCCATTTCAGATTTCTCATCACCAACACCAGATGCTAGAAGAAAATGTAGCAGCATATTCATTGTTTTGATGGAAAATTACTTTGCATCTAGAATTCTGTACTCAGTCTAATTATCCTTCAGTCATGAAGGTGAAAGAAAGACATTTTCAGATGTGAAAAACCTGAAAATGTTGACTCTTCACAGATTTCCTCTAAAAAAATTACTTATGAGTAAATAGTTCATAGCTCTTACTCTCTTGTGGAGTGGACCCTGTTCTTGTGGGCCCAGCCCCTCCCTAGCCCTTGCTTTGAATCCTTCCTGGACCCACAGGAGGGAGGGAGTTTCTCTAGTTTCAGAGCATATGTAGCAAGGTCCAATAGTTAGTTTTATTCCAAATATGCCTGGTCTCTCAGTGGCGGAAATATGGCCTAATTTAAAGATTTTGCCATTCTTCTAACTATTCCAGAATGTGGCATCTGCTTGTTTATCCTTCTCACATTTTTGACCTGTCGAATCAGTCGGTACTCCTGAATAGGTCTTACTCTGAGCTGACATCTTTCCTAGGATGTTCCACAAAATAGGATGTGACTATTAAGTATTTAATGTGACATCTTTAATGACTGTTATTTATTATAGTCAATAGTATAATATTATACAATATTTAATGACTATTTAATGGGACATCAAAAAAAATGTGTGTTGAGGTTGGTGAAACTAAAGGGACTTCTTTTCTGTGGAATTTCTCAGGCATCGCTACATTAGCATGCATTGAATCTCCCTCTAATGAGGGAATAATATATACAATGCAGTATTAACCAAATGAGTTTAGCCACACAGCCCTTTAGGGAATAGGGAGTATCTTGCAGGATTGGTGCATTAAAGGTAAACTGTAAACAGTTGTAAGACTGTTATGGTATTTTGTGTCCTTGTCTTTCGCTCTGTGGTATCTGTTGTCCAGTATCAAAACATATAAACTCTGTGCTCTGTTCCCCACCCAATACCTAGTAAACAGTATACATACAATAAGTATCTGTTCAATAAAGGAATAAGTGAAGGAATTCATTATTATAAAAATGCTTTAGAAGTTGAATGAGAAATCCATGAAAAGCTATCCTGAAACACAATTTCAAACTGACAGCTTCCAAAGAAAACAAAAATATTAGCCTACTTGTAATTGCATGATGTACCATCTGTGAAACAAAATTCACAAAAAGTTCTTTTTCCTGTAAATGTAGTCAGAATCTTCCTCTGTGTATGCAGTTTGCTGATGCAGACTCCAATGGCCATTGTCTTCAACCAGCTCCAGGCTATCCTGGGCCTTGGGCCAGGTCTAGATCCTTGGGCCTTATTTGCAAAATTATCTATATTGATTTACATTTGTCTTGTGCTTCTTGTATGAACCTCAAATGCTTATATATTTATTAGTTTTACCAGGCTAGAGATTAGATTTTATGTTCTGAAGGGTCATTGTCCATATTTCACGTTTCCTCTCTATCTTGATGTACATACAATCTTTTACTGATGTTTGCTCCAATCTTTAAAATTGCTCAGATTTGTAATGGATTTGTATTCATTAGCATATAAATGATTCAAAATGGAAAAGGACAGTCAATAGATTGTGATAAGATGGGAATGTTTTGAGATTTGGAGGGTGATTAGAGCAACTACCTACAACATTTAACTGAAGAACTCTAATTCCCTGGTTATGTGACCATCCAAATACCTGTTTTGTTTTGTAAAACATACTGACAACATTAAGCTAATCAGGTAAAATTAATGAATTTCCTCTCCTCTCCCGGTAATTTCTGTTTTTCTGTCCCCTTTTCCAAAATACGATAAACTTTTGTTTTCCTTATCAGCAAGAAGTAGATAGTAGGTATGGGGTCCCACAGAACTGACTTCAAGCATTATAGAAAGCTTGAGAAAATTACTTCTGTCTCTTCATCTGCAAAACTGTGAACACTGCTGTGCACCTCCTTGAGCTGACAGACATAGGGTTATATGAGATAAAGCAAAGTGCATAACCCTGTGTGAGTGCTCTATAATGATTAACTCTCCCATTTTCCCATGTCTGTCTTTTTATTTATTTATTTTTTTTAAGATTATTTTAGAGAACAAGTGTGTGCATGTGAGTGGGGAAAGGGCAGAGCTAGACTCAGGGCTCCATCTCAGGGCCCTGAGATCATGACCTGAGCTAAACCAAGTCAGAAGCTTAACTGACTGAGCCCCCCCAAGTGCCCCTCCCACATGCTTATCTTGATAGTGCCTGTTCTAAAAAAGTGAAAAAATGTTTGCTATTTCTGTTAAGAGGTAACTTCCCTTCCTGTGAAGAAACTCTTAATGCATTAAACCTTGGTTTTCCATTTTTTTCTATTATTTAAACCCTCCATAACATAAACCTACCTTTTTTATCTCTTATCAGCAGATCGTACTGTGAGTCACTTCAGCCTTTTCATCTACTTTCTGTTTTGTAAAGATTTTATTTATTTAGGAATACCTGCGTGGTTCCCTCAAGCATCTGCCTTTGGCTCAGGTCCTGATCCTAGGATCCTAGGATGGCTTCCTGCATCTGGCTCTCTGCTCAGCTGGAGGCCTGCTTATCCCTCTCCCACTCTTGCTTGTGTTCCCTCTCTCACTGTGTTTCTTTCTGCCAAATAAATAAAATCTCTTTTTTAAATTGTATTTATTTATTTGACAGACAGCGAGAGAGCACAAGCAGGGGGAGCAGGAGAGGGAGAGAGGGAGGGAGAGCAGGGAGCCTGATGCAAGGCTTCATCCCAGGACCCTGAGCTCATGACCTGACCCAAAGGCAGATGCTTAGCTGACTGAGCCACACAGGTGCCCCTTTTTATTCTACTTTATTTGCAATTCTAACAATTTCAGAGCATTTGGCATCCCAACAATGGGGTTAAAAGTTAGAAATTTGCTATTTTCAAATACTCTTACCTGCCTTTGATTAGGTTTTTTTTTTTTTTTTTTAATTATTTTTCTAGCCTTTCTTGGTTGAGAAAACTGAATATTCACCACAGTGCATTTTGTCTTAGTGGATTAGACCTGTATATATCTACCAGGAAAGAAAATGGCAATTAAGAAAGCTCTCCATTTTCTTTCATTTTTATGAAAGATTGGGAAGTTGGTAGGAACTCTTAGAGAACGTTCAGCTGTGGTAATTTGAAGTACATTGCCCAGTTTCAGCTCACTGCCTCCTAACAACTGAAAAATTCATGGGCTGGAGGCTTTCAACTCCACTCTCGGACTTTAGTTGGCCTTCTCTCTCTCATCTAGTACAGATTCTTGATGCATTTGGTTCTTCTGAATGAATGTGTGCATGCGAAGGGGAGTTAGGGATTCGGGAGGAGCTAGTTGAGTAAGGGAAGAGGTAGGACAGAAGGGATAGGAGGAGAGATTTTCTGATGAAGCAAATAAATTACTTAAATGTTCTACCCTTTATACTTGTAGTGAAATGAAGGACCTTTTATGCTTTCTACACCCAAGTTTGGATGATATAGCTAAATGAAGACATTTCCCTTTAGAAAAACCACAAATCACTTTTTCAAAGCTTGAATTAATGAGGCCCTTTGCAACAATGTTTCTCTGTGACTGTTCAGTTTTCAAAATGGAAATCTGTAGAATGTCAGTTCCTTTTTAGTTGGAAAAAAAATATGACCACATGAAGCTCCTTTTAAAACGTTCCCTAGTGTAAGCATTTTAAATAATTTCTCAAAGGAAAGTACTATATTTTGAGTGAATAGCATGGCATTATGAACTACATCTAACATAAGATTTTGCTTCGACAGGCCTGTCAATGCTCCTTAGCTCCACTATAATGAAATGAAAATCATGCGAGCTTGAAAGAAATATCCTCCTCACCCTGATACTCTTTATTAACTGTGGAATTGTACTATTTTCTTCACCATGGCAACAAAAGCACACAATAGCGTTAGCTCTTACCTTCCTTGCACAAGGTGGTGGGGAATAACAGACACAAAGAAAAATGAAGCAAACATAGATTTCAGGAAACAAGGAGTTAAGGAAACTGTGAACCCAGGGCAGTATGAATTCAACAATCAGATCGGCGATAAGGGCCCTATTCCAAACAGTTTACTAGAGTAGGTAACTTGACCCAAAGAGAAGACTTTCAGTTTATATTTAAGGCTCAGAATAAGTGACTTCTAATGTCAACCAGTCACCTAAAAGACCAATTTAAATGATCTCATTTTACAGTAGGTTTAATGTCAGTAAAAAGCATAGATTGACTAGTAATTTTGAAATAAGGCCCTGAGTTACTCCGATTTGGTATCCTTTAAAAGCAAAGAATTTGTTGTCATCAGCACATATAAAAGTCTTTTAGTGATTGAGAGAATCAAGGCTGATTTTCTATCCGAAACATTTTAACGATCACTTCTTTCCCAGAAGAGAGAGTTTGGTTTAAAATGTCAGATATTCTATATTCTGTTCATTTCACGTTGCGCGAAATACTCAAAATTGTTCATCTTCCTCTGACATTCTGAGCTTTGTAATGGGATGTCTTTCACTAGGACATGCTGGTAGAGGCAAAAGTACTAAAATCGGGCAATTGACTCTAACCTGTTCAGGGAAAAGGGAGGAAGAAAAATCACATCAGAGTTTTATTTTGTCACCTGTGAAACAGTGCAAGAATTAATAAGAGAAATAAGTACTAGCTGAATAGAAATCAAATGGTTGCCTTGCAGCCGGGAAGCCAAGAAAAAAACATTTGACTGATTTATGGGATTTGACTGGTATGGAATTTTAAAGATTAAAAAAGATCATTTTGGCCATCGCTATTAAATAAGGTGGCAAATACCTTTTATTCTTGCGTCTACATAGTTTTTAGTATCATGCTTTATTAAAAAGCAAACTTGGCACTTACATTCAGGGAAAAGGTCGAAAATAACATTTTAATAATAGAAAACTAATCTGGAAGGAATTTAGGAAAGATGGTGGAGAGAATGCCTATTTAAGTCACTGTCTTCTTTGAAGCCCAGCAAAATGAAAAAAAAAAAAAAAACAACAAAACCTGAAAATAGCAAAAAGAATTCCATCAATATTAAAACTAGATAGTGGTACCAATGCTAGACCATAAATGTCAACATGAAAATGACAGTGACAATATATTTGGAGCAGATTGTGTGAGCATGTTGAGTGTCAGCACACAGGTCTGATACATGAGAATCCAGTCAGTGTTTAAGGAGTTAGTGAGGGCAAGCAAGGCCCAGGGTTACTAGTTCTTGAGTACATACCAAGCACAGTGCTAAGGACTTTCCTTGTGTCATTTCAATGACTCTTCTCAATAAGCTGGTGCTATTATCTTCACTTTTTTTTTTTAAGATTTTATTTATTTGATAGACAGAAATCACAAGTAGGCAGCAAGGCAGAGAGAGAGAGAGGAAGAAGCAGGTTGTCTGCAGAGCGGAGAGCCCGATGCGGGGCTCGATCCCACGACCCTGGGATCATGACCTGAGCCGAAGGCAGAGGCTTTAACCCACTGAGCCACCCAGGTGCCCCTTATCTTCACTTTTTTAGATGGTGAGACTCGGGTTTTTGCCTGTGGTTACATAGCTATGTTGCTAGTATTTGGGTGACCCGGGATTTTCACGTAGGCTTCTTTGACTTCAAAACTTCTCCCAAGTGACCAAGAAATGCATTCTGCCAAGGAGGAAGTTCTTGAATGCCTACTTATAAACCTGAACTCGGCAGTAGAAGAGTTGTAAGTGTGATATGCTATGGAAGAAAGAGCGCCCCAGAAGCAAAGGGTATGGGACAGAGAGGGATACAACAGCTTGGGCAAGTGTATAAGCAAGGCAGAGAAGAAAAAACAGTGTGAGAGCTGTTTTTGTTCTTCATTAGGATTATTCTCTAACCAGGAGACTCCAGGCCTAGAAACAAGTCTGGGCTGGGGAGAAATGCAGAATCATAGATCAGGGCCCTTCTTTTAAGCCATAGACCAACACCATCTGTGCAGAGAAAATATAAACGGAGCAACCAGATATAAGACTCCTGATCAATCTTACATCAAAACCTGTGCTCACTCAAAGATAGCTGGCATGCCCAGAAAAAAACCAAACCAAACCAAACAAAAAAACCCAGAAGGGTCAAATCTGGAGGATAGTTACTGGTTAGGTTGTATACCCTAACCCGTTGGACCCAGCTAGCAGGCCTTTGAGGCAGTTTACAACAGATGTGGAAAGTACATAAAGAAGTCATTAGCTTTTTAGTTACATGAATTCCGAGTCCAAGTTATGTGGCTCATGGAGTCTCAGAATCTCTTGCAGTGGGTCCTGTGAAGCCTGAGTTTGGGTCCGTATTTAGGAGAAACACATGAATATTCTGTGTCCGGAGTTACAGTGCCAAAAATTCACACGACTGCTTAGCTCATGCCATTGATGTAGGTTGTATTATAAGTAAGTTATTTTAAGCTATTTCTAGTCAAAAGTTCTATGATTCCCTTAGGACTAGTAAAGAATTTATCACAATCCACAGGCAGATGAGAACAATCTCCCCTTCTTGAAAGCCCGAAGATTTGAAGTTAGGCCTAGACTGGAGAAGATATAACAGCTTCAAGTTAGGTGATTTATACGCTACTGATTCTGAGGATTAAGAGACAAGCTTTCAGTTTGAGAGGAGTATTTGATATGCTTAGTGACTTAACTACTTGTTAATTTGCACCAACTAGGTAGCATAAAGATAAATCGCAAACATTGACAAGAGCTAACAGGTTCACTGTATGATATTTGAAGATGAATATATGAATGAAAAATATAAATTGCTCAGCAGTATCCTCTAACAACCATATTAATGTTTTGATATGTCTCTGTACAGTTTTGATACTTCCTGATTTCTAGGAGTAAATAAATGGTAAACCTCCTTGTTACTGGGATTTTGTTTCTTTAATCTTCATATTCCTGAGGTTGGCATAAATGTTTTATAAATATGGATTTTTCTCCTGTAGCAACAGTAAATATTGCTTTTTGAAAAGTTCTACCAGTTTTTTTTTTTTTTAAGATTTTATTTATTTATTTGACAGAGAGAACATAAGTAGCAGAGAGGCAGACAGAGTGAGAGGGAGAATCAGGCTTCCTGCTGAGCAGAGAGCCCAGTGTGGGGCTCCATCCCAGGACCCTGAGATCATGACCTGAGCTGAAGGCAGAGACTTAACCCACTGAGCCACCCAGGTGCCCCAAATTCTACCAGTTTTCCAACAACAACTTTTTATCTTGATACAGCTCTTTTTACCTAAAATCACACTAAGTAAAACATAACATATTTGACTGTATCTGTACAGGGAAGTTCAGATTTGATTGCATATTGAATTTTAGTTAGAATCGTGTTGATTACATGCTCTTATCAGATGTGGCAGGGAAGCTATCAAAATGATCATAGCATTGATATGCATAATTATTACACCACAAATTATGTGAAAAACATGCTTTTAAGCTGGAGTCAAGTGTGCTCTTTTGAGGTGGGGGTGGTTAAACATTATAATGTTATCCACCCTTTACAGTGGATTCCTTTATATATTCAAATTCTAGTTCCACTACTGATCCATGTCATTACATACTGTGAGTGAATGGAGTCTGAATTCATCAGTATGAATACCAAAAAAGGGATATAAGTATCATGTGCTCTTAATGTCTTAGAATTGGCCAGTTGGAATGGAATGCATCATGATTTTTTCCATTAAATTGATTAAGAATATTTTATAATGCAATGACTTTTAATGGAGGGACAGATTTTTTTAGGAATGAGTTAAAGTGGATTGCTGATTTTTTTAGTTAATTGTATTAGGGTGGCCCTGGCCTGAACTGAGTTAGATGTGTTGGTACTGAAGGGTTGACTTTACTCCGGCACCTATGTGCCTGAGTTGATTTTCATAGCAGAAAGAGAACCTTGTCTCTATAAGATTATCCACTTGTAGAGTTGAAATACAGTGAATAGAGAAGAGAGTATGATGAATGACCTCAGTCCAGGCCTCTAGAATACATTAGCACTCTTGGTGGAGGGGAGCAAAAGTAGAAACTAAAGGACTGTGACACAGAGTAGGCTGATGCCTGCCTCCACTGGCCCTTGCTCCTTTTTTTTGGTACTCAGCACCATTCCTGCACTGTGATAGTTCTAGGGCAATGGTGGTGGTACATGAAAGGGCAGCATCAGTATCTGGGCAGGTAGCTTGTGTAGTAGGCTGAATCATGCTCCCCAAAGATGTCAACAGCTTGATTCCTACAGCATGCATACTTGACTGTTATGGACTGAATGTTCGTGTCCTCCCAAAGTTTGTACATTGAGCCTCTAATTTCCAATGTGATATTTTGAGGTGGGACCTTTGGGGACTTAGATTAGGTCATGAAGGCAGAGCCTGCTTGTTGTAATTAATGCATTACAAGAAAAGAAAGAGGACAATGAGTGCACTCGTTTGCTCTCTCTCTCTCTCTTTTTTTCATGTGAGGATCCAGTGAAAAAGCAGCCATCTACAAGCCAGGAGAGGACCCTCACCAAGAACTAAATCTTCTGGCACCTTGACTGGGGACTTCCCAGCATCTAGAACTGTGAGAAATAAGTGTTTGGTGTTTATGCTATCCAGTCTGATCTTCCCAGACTTATGATAGGGCTATGTCCCAATAAAACCACTGTAAGTTGAAAATATTAAGTCAAGGGCAACTGGGTGGCTCAGTAGGTTAAGCATCTGCCTTCAGCTCAGGTCATGATTCCAGAGTCCTGGAATTGAGCCCCACATCAAGCTCCATGCTCAGAGGGGAACCTGCTTCTCCCTTTGCCTGACACTCCCCCTGCTTGTGCTGTATCTTGATAAATAAATCTTAATTTTTTTTAATTTTGAAAAATAATAAAAAAGGAAAAAAATATTAAGTCAAAAACACACTTAATAAACCTAACATACTAAACATGATAGCTTAGCCTAGCCTGCCTTAAACATGCTCTGAATGCTTTTATTAGCCTGCAGTTGGGTAAAATCTAACACAAAGCCTATTTTATAGTAAAGTATCAGCTATCTCACGTACTTTATTGAATACTGTACTGAAAGTGAAAAACAGAATGGTTGTATATGGGTACAGAATGGTTAAGTGTGTTGGTTATTTACCCTCAGGATCTTGTAGTTGACTGGGAGCTGCGGCTCACTGCCCAGCATCACAAGAGAGTATCCTACAGCATATCGCTAGCCCAGGAAGAGATAAAAATTTAAAATTTGAAGTATGGTTTCTACCAAATGGGTATCTCTTCCACACCAAAATAAAGTTGAAAAATTATAAGTCAAACCATTGGAAGCAGGGACTGTATTGTAGTAGCTTAGACTGGCTATGACAACTTACCTTTCATGGTAAAGGAACTTTACAGGTGTGGTTTAGTTGAGTATCTTTAGGTAGGAAGAGTATCCTGAATTTTCCAGGTGGGGCTGCTATAATTACAAAGGTCCTTCTAAGGAGGAAATCCAAAAGATCAGAATGAGAGAAAGATGTGACAATGTAAGGAGAGTTTGCAGTGACATATTATGAAGATGGAGGAAGGGACCATGAGGAAAGAATGCAGGCAACTTCTAGAAGTGGAAAAGTTGAGGAAGTAGATTCTTCCTCAAGCCCCCAGAAGGAACACAGCTCTGCTAATATCTTGATTTTAATTTCATAAAGCCCATTTTGTATTTCTGACCTCCACAATTACAATTTTGCATTGTTTTAAGCCACCAAGTTGATGATAATTTGTAAAAGGCAGCAGAAGGAAACTAAAGCATTACAGCTTGTAATGATGGACGAACATGGGTAGTGGTCAGCAGACTTGGAAATACCCACTGGAGCCTTGGTGGGAGAGCAGTAGTACCCTATAGGAGAGCACATGTGAGACATACCCAGAGGCCTTCCCAAATCTTGGTGTGGAGAGACTTTGCGGAGGACTGAAACTCTGTGTCATGTTCTGGGGCAGGGAACCATCACGATTAGAATGTTATTAAAAATCTGGCCTTATTTGTACGTATGGACCAGTGAAAC
Organism: Taxidea taxus jeffersonii; assembly: GCA_003697995.1. NCBI lineage: Eukaryota > Metazoa > Chordata > Mammalia > Carnivora > Mustelidae > Taxidea > Taxidea taxus. The sequence continues at coordinate 30,820 of ML099867.1, read as the reverse complement.
TTGGGGACATTGCAGTTACAGAATGATTCACATAGACCTGACTTTCCAATAAGCCTAAGTTTTTCACCAGCTTTGACTTAAAGAGTTTACCTGGCCTCCATAGAAACAGTGTGTCATCGCTGCAGCCTTCCATTCTTTCCTCTCTGCCCTATGATCTGCTATCTACAGCTATTCACTTATCCTATAGGGTAAATGAAGCCCAAAAAGCTCAAGTACAGCCAAAACCAATGCCTCACTGAAGGGAAAGCAGGTCAGTTTGTGGAGGTATTGCATAACCAAAGAAATGCCACTGGAGATCTGAAACTATGGGGCCCTTGTTCCGAGTGAGAACTGCATATCTGGCAACTGGAATTGGTTACATGGATTTAACGTAGATGAGGGTAGGGGGAAGGGTCTGGCCCCGTGTTGTCACTGATAATTATGGCTCTTGTTCCCAATGATAACAGCAACTGAGGAGAAGTTAGAAAACTAGCATCTTCCCAGGAGAACTCCCTATGATTCAGTGTTCTTTTCAATACCTCGGTACTATAAACAGACATGCCATCACTTGCAAGGGTAAAATTATACTCATGAGTGCAGTAGTACTTTTAAATTTCCTAACTTTGCAAACTCCCCATCACTTGATCTGACTTATTGGTAATTTAATGAACATTGCCACTGTGTAGAGAAAATATCTTGATTACTACTCACACTTTGTTATGAATTCTCAGACCACAGTAGCCCATATAATTGCAATCACTTGACATTAACAGTATTGTAAGTGCCCCAAATTATTAAGGAGACTGAGAAAAAAAGTACATATTAGTCATGCAGACTATTTTATATACAATTATGATAAAAGTCCCTTATGTATGGTTTATTATGCAGCCCATTTTAATAACACATCAAAACGATAACTGTTCTATTGTGCTATAAATTCTTCTCATTTGGCTTACAAGTTCCTAATATAACATATCAAGATCTAAATGAATCTTATCTCTAAGTTTTTAATAATTGTAATTAAAGAGCTAAATTTTTAACTCAGATTTCCTTATAAAGATGCATAGATCGGCCTCAGTACAGGGACCAACACTGTCAAATGAAGAGTAATTATGGTTAAGTGGTATTTCTAATTGAATCTTGGTCTACTTCTTATTTTTCTTTTGACACCATACAAATACTTGCTACTTAAAAGGATATTTGACATTATAACAACACAAGTACATTAATACCCTTGTCACTACCTGTAGGGTCATTACACTCATCCAGACATTATCACCCTAAGCACATCTATAAAGTAGGAACAGTGTCTCTCTCTCTCTCTCTTTTTTTTCTTCAGTGACTTCTCCATCAGGGTTTTGGAATCTTTCACTGTACCCTACAGAGAGAGCAATACCTGTATCTGCTCCTGACCCTGCTGGGACCCTATCTGCATTTTCACATCAGCTCACTTGTGTAGTTTCCACCTTGAGAGCAGGGAGTGCAGCAGTTCAGAAGCACATTGGCTGGCATGAACTTAGCTCAATGTACATGTATTGAATGAATAAATGATTGAATAAATACATATGTTTGAATGAATTATGAACAGGCTTCCTTCCCAAAAATCATTTCGTAATTGGGGTCCTTTTCTTTACTAGCTTTCCTTTCTGCATTAGTATTCAAAATTATTCTGCCCACTCACCCCCAATTATACTATAATTGGAGAAGATATATATGTGTGTGTGTGTAATACACACACAGACACTTGATCCTTGCACAATGGGGGATTAGCGGTGCCAACCACCCACACAGTCAAAAATCTGTATATGTATATAACTTTTGACTCTCCCAAAACTTCATAGTTTGCTGTTGACCAGAGCATTTACTGATAACTTGAAAAATCGACTAACACATTTGGTATATGTATTGTATACTGTGTTCTTATAATAAGAGGAAGAAAATGTTATTAAGGAAACAGGAGGAGAAAATACATTTAAGTATTGTACTGTATTTGTTTTAAAAAACATTCTGCATATAAATGGACCCGAGTTGTTACAGGGTCAACTGTGTATAATCAAGTGTTATAAGTATGACATATGTGTCATAGCTATTTATATGACAATAAGTGCTGCCATCTCCTTTAGTGGGTGGGAGGGCAGCAAGGATTCACTAGGATATAAAGGAACACAGAAGTGTCAGGATCAGACTGCTCTGGGCTTGAATCCCAACTACATCCCTTATTAAATCTGTAACGTGGACAAATTACTCAACATCTCAACTTCCTTATCTATAAAAATGGGACTATTAATATGTCTCCTCAAGAAAGTGTTATCAAAACCTTATTTATGGATCAACCCTAAATCTCGCAGTGAATCGTCCTGTTGAAAGAGAAGGCTTACTAGCCTCTTCCACATTGATAAGAAGAATAAAAATGCAGAGGATAGGTATTTTTAGAGGAGTGACTTGCTGAGAACAGGCATTTAGCAGACCATATTGAAGGCAACTTCTTCTCAGGGTTGCAGCTGCTAAACAACTTTGAGCAGAGGCTAGAGATCTTGTCTTATTAGTGATGAAATTTTCATCTACAGAAACGCATGGGCACAATTTAAATGGGACGTTAATGGAAAGGTCAGCAGAACCTGGACAACACCAACAGGTTCTGCCAGAAATAAAAGAAAGAGATAGTTCCTTAAGCCTACTTGCTTAAAATTTTTATCAATTTCCAGTGAGTAGACATACAGAATGTCAGAGCACCAGATATTATTTTTACTTACAGACTTGCTATTTCACAAGAAGTTGTGAGAATTCCTGTGGATTAGTTCTATCAATGAAGTTTTGGTTTTGACTCAAAGCCAAAAAAAAAAAAAAAAAAGTTTTCCTTCTGAGAGTCTCCCACCTGGTTGCAGCTCTTGTATCTCCACATGTGTTGGCCATTCCTAAAGCACAGGGGCGTTTTGATGCCCTACACAGAGAATTTCTCTGTCTTGTCAAGATTGGTTTTTACCTTAAAAGTCATGGAAAGGGTTTATTAATACTAATCCCATGTTCACATGAGGTCTGAAAACCTCTTTTCAACAAGTTTATCTCTTTGGACTCTAGAGTCAATAGTCAAATTATGGAGGAAATGATGAAGCTCCAGGTTTCCATAATTTTACTAACTTGGCCAGTCAAAAATACTTTCAGCAGAAGGATCCAGGGGGCATCAGGAAATAGCTAGAGGCATTTTTATTTGTCAAACCTGAGGAGAAACTCCTGGCATTTAGTGGGTAGAGGCTAGGAATGCTAGCTACTAAAATTCTTACAGTGCCCACAACTTGCACACAAGAATGATCTGGTTCAAATGCCAACAGTGCTGTTAGGAAAACCTGCATTACAATGATACATTGTAATGTTGCATTTAGTTTGTACTAATCAGAGGCAGAACACCATTTTATAATACGGGGCTTGAGCTGCGGGTTCACAACTCAATGGGGACATCACATCTTTCACAGCTACAGGATTCGATGATTCTTAGGATTCTTCATAGTTAGAAACTTGCCTAAAATGATTGTTACTTTGGGGCTCAGTAATATTAAATGAGCTTCAAAATTTTTTTAACAGTTACTGCATTGGAATTTTTAAAAATAATTTTCTGCAAGTTGGATTTAAAATCTGAACATCTAGTATGCAAACCACCTGCCATGTAACCTTTACAGTCTTTCAACATCTATGAGCTTTAACACTTGCATTTACAAAATGAATTAAACATATCTGCCTATCTAATAGGGAGTTCTAAGCCAAAAAAAAAAAAATGTAAGTGGTATATGTAAAATCACTTTCAAAGGATAAGCTAATGTAAAGTATTATTATTGTGGCTTCTTAAAATATAAAGTCCCCTTTGTGTAATCAAGCAACTGATTGTATGACCTTTACTTTTTAAAGAATAACTTTATCAATTTTTCAAAATTAAGACCCTATATATTTCAAATACCATATTCCTTGGGATCCTAGGCCACACCATCAATTTTACTTTAATAGAAAGGGAACACAAAAACAGGTTTTAAATTAAATTTGATGGAGTAGACTCTATTAAGCATAATTTTAATTTAAATAAATGGCAACTTAGCTTTTACATATACACCATGTTTTACCCATTTGTTATATATACATATACATATATATACACACGTTGATATCTATATCTATATATTTATATACAACTTGGCTTCTAAAGTCATGTAAATTTTAATTTTTAAAAAACTTGCCTGTTTTTGACACTTTAAGAATTGGTTCTTATTTTACCATCACAAATACTGGCTAGAGAATTAAATATGTAATCATAATATAAAAAGGCATAATGCTAAGTCTATATTATACACTCTAGTGAGTTATGTACTAAATACATCACACACTCAAATGCCTATAGAGGGACCAGACCATTTAAATGAAGCAGGTGTAAGAAAACGGGACCTGGGAAAGACATAAGCCACTCCCCTCCAAATCAATGTTGACATGTAGGATTATAGGCCTATTGTCTCTGTATCCTGGAGTTTTTAAAGAGAAATCAAAAATCCTGGGGTTGAAGTGAAATTTTCATATTTTTAAAGCATCTACCATGCAAATTTTGCTTAATGGCTATCAGTAACCACTGTTCTAGATAAACAGTTTAAAGACAGTGCTTTTTGACTACAGTGTCTCAATCTTTAAAAAAGAAATGTTTGAGTAGTGTTAATTTCCATGGTTCCTTAGTAAAGTTCCTCTAAGGGACATGAACAAGAGAAACCACGAGAAGTCTGCACAGTAATCCAGAATCCTTAAAGGCTCTGAGGCCTTGGCCTCCTCCTCTTACCTGCCACCCCAAGAACCCTTAGGTAAGAAGACCAGGATCTCACAGAAGTTTGTAAACAAACCCCATGGAATGTGGTCCTACTCTATAGAAATAGGACACTTAAGAATATTTTTTTTTTCAAAGATTTTATCTCCTTATTTTAGAGATAGGGCACAAGCAGGGGTGGAAGGAGGGGGTTGGTGCAGAAAGAGGGAGAGAACCTCAGGCAGACTCCATGAGAGCACAGAGCCTGAGGCAGGGCTCAATCTCAACCTAGAGATCATGACCTGAGCCAAAATCAAGAGTCTGACACTCAACCTACTGAGCCACCCAGGCACCCCCACACTTAATCATATTTATGTCAACTCCAGAAGCAGTGCTTCTTTTCAGAATAATTCAGCTTTCAACTCAAGATAAATAATGAGCCATACTCTGGTGCAGGTTAAGAGGAAGTATTGCAAAGGTACACTATTTCAACAAGGACATCCAAAAAGTATGGAGGATGCATTGTTTACTAAGCTATATGCATAGTTTGGGTAATTTATATCAAATTTTCCTAATCATGCATTTTCTGTGTAATTTTTCACATTGCTTTTAGCATCTTTAACAGTTCTGTAATGTACTGAATATTTCAACCATGTGATACGTAATCATTCATAACCTCAGTGGAGGTATGATTTTGATTTTAATGTTGACATATTCTCAAATTTGCAGTAATTTCCACTGAATTCACATTTGCTAATAGTCAGTACACTCTTAGTCCTATGTCCAAAAAAAGACCTTTGGAATATAACAGAAAAATTTCATTTTGTTGTACTTTGTCATCTGAAGCAGCTGATGATGATAAATCTTGAATTATTCAACTTCATTTCAGATGTGCATTTCAGCAGGATTAATATCCCATCACTGTGGGTTTTTAGAAAAAGAAAACCCTTAAATCCCCAAGCCACTCAGGAAAAAAATGCAAACCACTGACACTTTTTCAATGTGGTAAAATTCATACAAATGCAGACAAAGAATTTTAAGGCTTGGCTTGTTTACTAATCAAACACAGATACAACCACACACAACCAGTCACATATTTCTTCCACTTCGCTTCGCAAACCATCATACTCATATCTTTTTTTAAAAATTATTGTATTCATTTATGAGAGAGAGAGAATGTGCACACAAGCAGGGGGAGCTGCAGGCAGAGGGAGAGGGAGAAGCAGAATCCACTGAGCAGAGAGCCTGACATGGGGCTTGATCCCAGAACCCCAGGATTATGACCTGAGCTGAAGGCAGATGTTTAACCGACTGAGCCACCCAGGCACCCCCATCATTCTCAAATGGAACCAGAAGTTCCAAACACAATTACTGACAGAACACTGAAGTGAAATACCATTTTAAACAATCCAAGAATCAATATATATATTGAAAAAATTGTTGAAAAATGTCAATGTAGAAGATGAGAGAATAGTGGAAATTATGATCCTTGCTTTTACAGAGATGTAGAGAAAACTAAATATACCTGAGTCAATTAGAGAGCTACTTCTATTGTGCTCTAACATTTATTTATAGGAAGCAAATATGCAGGAAAAGGAGGGATGGGTCTAAAATGGTCAGAGACAACTTTTGGGGAGATATGGAGGTTGGTGTTTACCCCTAAGAATTCTTGTGTGCATGTGCTTTGTTAGCTAGAACAAGATTCTGGGGTTTAGTCTACATGAAAAAATTAGCCATAAATGATACAACGTATCTGAATTTCAAAAATCTGTGACCCTAAGGTTAGATTTTTGCTTTTTGCTTTCATTCTGCAAGGGAGCCACATTATTTACTTCTGTTTTATTGTCATTTCAATTAATATAAGGTTAAAGAAAATATACTTAAATATATAGTTTAAATATAAGGTTGATATAAAGTTACAGAGGGGGTGCCTGGGTGGCTCAGTGGGTTAAGGCCGCTGCCTTCAGCTCAGGTCATGATCCCAGGGTCGTGGGATCGAGCCCTGCATCAGGCTCTCTGCTCTGTGGACAGCCTGCTTCTTCCTCTCTCTCTGCCTGCCTCTCTACCTACTTGTGATCTCTGTCTGTCAAATAAATAAATAAATAAATAAAATCTTTAAAAATAAAAAATAAAGTTACAGAGGATATACTTTAATGTGACTCAAATATGTTCAGTATTAGGACAGCTTCAGTGGGATCAAATGCCAATAATGGAGCTACAGACTAAGCTTCAATTTTGTCTATAACCTCAGTTACCCAGTAGCAGCAGGGGACAGGGGGGTGGATAAAATCTTCTGATTCATGTGTGGTACTCAGTAGCCAAAAAATAAGATTTAAGTTATTTTCATGGTTGTTAGAAACATCAATGAATGTCCTCTGAGGTGAGCCAAATCACTGTCAGTTAAGAGAGCAACACCTGAGTCCAGTGTAAACTATAAACATTCCAATATGGCATGGCATGTATACACACACACACACATACACGTGTAATGTATATACATATATATGAAATTACTAAGAGAAACTTATTTTCTTATTTCTTTAAATATGTAATTTGCATATATGTGAGTATGTGTATATATGCATGTAGTGGCCATATGAGAAAATCTTATAATAATGCAAAAATATGTATTTTTAAATCCTTTGTTGGGGTAAGTGGGGAACAGGATGAGGAAGAACTGAAAATAACCAAAAATTGAGGAGTTCTATCTTCTTTCCATGAAACAACAAATGAAAAGGAAACCAACATATTTTATGCTTGCAACTTTTTTTCTTAAATGATGCATCTTATTTTTTCAGACAAAGAATTTATGCCAGGACACAATAACTACTTTTTTAAAAAATATATTTTATTTATTTATTTGACAGACAGAGGTCACAAGTAGGCAGAGAGGCAGGCAGAGAGAGAGGAAGGGGAGCAGGTTCCCTGCTGAGCGGAGAACCCAATGCCGGGCTCGATCCCAGGACCCTGGGATCATGACCCAAGCTGAAGGCAGAGGCTTTAACCCACTGAGCCACTCAGGTGCCCCACAATAACTACTTTTAATCACTGTCCATTGATTAAACCATGAAAATCTTTGTTCAACAAGTATAAGTAAATTCAAGATTACTATATATAAATGGAGCAACAGATTGACCCCTAAAACCTGTAAAAACTGAAAAATTGGTAAAATGGAAACACATAACACCACTGAAGTATGCAAAATACTATGCATGCAATTTTTGACATGTATTGTTTCCAGAAAGTAGAAAATTTTAAAGCCTGCAATCGTTATTTATAATATAAATAGCCAAATGGAGAAACAGATTTTATCCCCCTTCAGGTTGAGAAATATCAACAAGATTAAAAGGTTGGTAGTGTTGTTCAGATCTTCCATATCTTAATTTTTTTGTCTAACTGGCCTACTAATTGCTGAGAGAAATAAGATCTCTAGCTGAGAAATTTGTATTTCATACACTTTAAAGCTCTATGAGTTACATATACATTTAAGGTTATTATATCTTCCTAATGAATTGACCTAAATTCTGTCTTGTTTGAAAAGAATAAATAATTACAACATCTAAGTAAAGTCTGTCCACCTTCTCTCAAGAAATTTGTAATGTGATAAATCATGACCTGATCCTAACTTAGGTTCATTTCTTAATCCTAAAATGTATTCCCCACGATCTTTTCTTGAGAATGAAGGACTATACTTCCTTTGACACTAGTAATATATACTTTTTTTGATACACAGCCTTCAGAAAGGACCTTGAGTACCTCAAGTTCTATTAACAGTTTCCATGGAAGAAATCCCATTTCCTCCTCAGCCCTTCTGAGAAGTGTGCCTCCCTGGCAGTTTTCCTCCTGTGAAAGCCTGTCAGTTGTTGCTCTTCTAGGTGGTCTTGCTTCCTGCAGAAACCTCCTCTCAGACCCTAAACTCATTTTTTTTTTTTCAAAGAAAGCCAATTGGTTTCAGAATTTATTTTGTTAATTTGTCTCAACTAGGTGAGGCGGCTCTGGCTGCAACCATTACCTCTTAAGTTTCCAGAATTTAAGGTACTTATGAATTATATATGTGTCTATGTAACGAAGGTGTCCCTGCAGCTTTGCCTGTCTGCCTCCTTCCTCTCCAAGCTACATCAGGTCTCTGGTAGACTTTTGATGTTACAGTGCAGTTTTATGCCTCTCTCCCTCATTGTCTCTCATTCTCTCTCTCTCTTTCAAATATTATAAAACATATTTAAACTGAGAGAACAGAAGAAAAAATTGGTTTTGCTTTTTCTAACTTAAAATAGTTGAAAAAACTGGCTCTAACATTGGATTTGAAAAAAAGATAGTATCGGTAGAAATTATCTGAGAAGGAGGGAGAGAGTATTGAGGAGGAGAAAGAAGGGGTAAATAGAGATGGAGACTAGAGAAGAAGAAAATAACCTTTAATTTCCTTATGTTCTTTCTCTGTCTTGGTAGAAGTCCCTGAAAAAAAAAAAATCTTTAAATATACATTTCATGTAGGTAATAGATTCTTGGAATATCTCTCTTCAAAAAATACTTTATAGCAGTATATAAATAGGTTACCTACATGTTTAATTTTATAATTTTGCCCCAAAACTATAGATCTGTTTCATTTTCATAACATACTGATTTTGCCCAACATTAATAAAGCTGACAAACTGTTGAAATGAAAATGCTTTTGTCTTCCACAATAGAAGTAGCAATTTGACAGGAAAAAAACAAAACCAAAAAAACAACAACCCCTACAGTAACATTCGTCAGTTATTTAACCTGAGCGTTTGGCCTACTGAGAGTTGCAGCTTTTGTCCTCCATGCACGCTCACATCCACACCACCTCTGCACACATACCGGTGGAGCACATGCTTTCAGACGCTGGTAGGCCACAGTATGCTTCCCATTGCTCTAACCAAGTGGGAAGCAGTGTAGCTAATGATTAACCACACTAAGTACACAAATAGCAAACACCTTAAGGCAACCATTGCAATGGGGGGTTAACTTGCAGGGCAGATTCGCTGTGTCCACTTCTCCATTTGAAACCTTCTCACTTGTACTTGTACTTTGACCCCAACAATATAACATATCTGATATGTGAGAAAATTGATTTTTAAATATAATCTTTATTTCACGTACCATATCCTGAATATTGGAATGAGATGCTACAGCAAAAATTTATATTAACTAATTAAAGCTCTTTTAAATATTTGCAAATAGGATTTCCAAATTATCATGTAAATTTATGTAAAAAACACAAATCAGAAGGTTCCTAGTTTTGATATAATAAAATCTGGTACTGTTATTATAAACTCCTACGATTTTTTTTTTCCCCAGCTCCATTGAAAGATGAAAATGCCAAACACTGTCTTTTTTCAGCCCTTCCCCTTGGAATTCCTGTCACTCTTATTCAGCATACCTTATTTCTTCATGGAAATAGCACTGTTTCATTTATTAAAAATTCATGGGACACAATTTTCTCTTGAGTACATAGGGCCTAAGGCTTTCAACCATGTCTATATTATTGCTTAAAATCTTGCCTATATTTAAAAGATTCATGAATTTAGAGTTACTATTGGCCAAATGTCAGCAATGCCTTTTTCAGACTTACAGAACATAGGATTAGAAAAAAATCTATATGAAGTTATCCATTTGGTCTTTACTTTTGGAAAAACATGCCCTATATCAATCAAAACAGATAAATAGCTAATGTTATTTTTAAAAAAGAAGGTATCACCACTTACTTTTGTATTTAGATATTAAAATGAAGGGCCTCATTTCTTGTAGAATGCTGCATTTTGTTGCAATAATGGTCTATTTTCTCTTACAAGATAAATTGAGGGTTTTTTTGATATTTATTTGATAAATATCAAATAAATATTTGAGTTTATTTATTTGATAAATATCCTCTATTCTTTAAAATTCCGCTTTTCCAAGTTTTCATGATTACATATTTCCTGGTCCATTCTTTATTCTCTTTAATCAGTAACCTAGATAATATTTGACATCTTTGATCCTATAGCTTTCAGTATGTTTCATGAATTTTGTACTGTTATGTATTGTTTATTTTATAACCCAAATACCTAGTACAGAGTTTGCAAGTCAGGACTCCAATGAACTGGAGATCCATAAAGAGAGTCCATCAGAGTTTAGAGCTTGAAAGTTTGTGAAATGGAGCTGAAAACCCAAACTGCTCTACTAAGAATTACATTTTACATTGTGGTTCTCATGTGCTCTTACTAGTATTGTCCAGTGATTCAAGTACTTCATTTACTAAGTGCCTGCTCAATAGTTCTTAAAGCCAGATATCATTATTTCCCTGGTGACAAAGCCAGTCAGAAGTACTCATTTAGATTATTCTATCCATTTCATTCCTTCAGGGCTACAAGTCTGTCTAGAGGAGAATAGAATTAAGATGATGGTGATTTTTACCTGGATCTGAAGTCATGAAAGGAATTTAAAATCATTTTTTTACTTTAGCACCTGACATGTCTAATATTAATAACTGTAATCACTTATCAAGTACATACTGTGTTAACGACTGTGCTAAGAAGCACTTTGCAGAGTCCATTTTATATAATTTTCACCATAACCCTATCAGGTAATGATATCACCTTTTATACTTAAGGAAACTAAGTCTTAGAATAGATGGCTTACCCACATTTGAGAAGCTACAGAGTAGCAGAAATAAGATTTAATCCAGTCTGCTTGATTTCAGAGCTTTGTTATTTCCTGCTATGCCAATATTTCCAATAGATTGATGACCTACAATTCACTGGTCAATATTGATTTTGAAAAAACAGAGCTTTGGGTAAGCATGGAAATGAAAGCTAATGAACTATTTAAAAATAAGAGTACAGAAAAGCAGTAGTTAAATTACAACAGATAATTTGATTGGTAGAGACATTTCAGTTTGTGCTCAGTCTCAATATCAAGAACCCACAGGTTTATATAGTGCATTTCTTTGTCATTAAGGAGAATCATGCTTCTATCATTACAGAAAAATGACCATGGATATTTAAATGTATTTTTATATTTATGTATATTTATGAATTTTATATTTTATTTATATATTTTTTATACTAAATAATAGATTTACATGTTAATATTTTATATCTATATTACATATAGATATTTGGAAAAGGAGATTGCATAACCATCTCCTTTTAACATGTAATTATACTAAAAAACATAATACCATCTTATTCATTTCTAAGCGTACAGTTCAGTATGAAGTATATTCATATTGTTCAACCAATTTATAGAACTTTTTCATTTTTCAAAACTAAAACTTTTTACCCACTCCAAAACAACTCTTCATTCCTGCTCCCCCCAGCTCCTGGGAACCACAATTCAACTTTATGTTCCTATGAATTTGACTACTCTAGGCACTTCGTATAAGTGGAATTATATAGTATTTTTTTGTGTGTAATGGCTCATTTTACTTAGCATAATATCCTCGCATTTCATCCATATTGCAGCATGTGTCACTATTTCCTTACTTTTTTGAGGCTGAATAATAATCCATTGTATGTATAGACCACTTTTTGCTTATCCCTTGATCTATTGATGGACACTTGGATTGTTTCTACATTTTGGCTATTGTGAATAATGCTGCTATGCATATGGACATAAAAAGCTCTTTGAGACCTTGCTTTCAATTTTTTGTGTGGTAAGTGCCCAAAAGTGGACTTGCTAGAATCTATGGCAATTGTAGTTTTGATTTTTTTGAAGAACCACCATTTTGTTTTCCAAAGTAGCTGTACCATTTCACATGCTCATCAGTAATGCACAAAGACTTCTATTTCTCCACATCCTCACTAATGCTTGTTATTTTCTGTTTATTTTAATAGTAAACATCCTAATGTGAGGTGATATTTCACTGTAGTTTTGATTTACATCTACCTAATAAGTAGTAATGTTGATATCTTCATATGCTTATTGGCCATTTGCATATTACCTTTGAGGAAATGTTTATTCAAATTCTCTACCTATTTGCCCATTTTTGAAGCTTTTTTTTTTTTCTTGTTATTGAGTTGTAGGAACCAACTTTGTTTCTTTTTTTTTTTTTTTTTTAAATATTTTATTTATTCATTTGATAGAGATCACAAGTAGGCAGAGAGGCAGAGAAAGACAGAGGAGAAAGCAGGCTGTCCGCAGAGCAGAGAGCCCGATGCGGGGCTCGATCCCACGATCCTGGGATCATGACCCGAGCCGAAGGCAGAGGCTTTAACCCACTGAGCCACCCAGGTGCCCCCCAACTTTGTTTCTATCTCCTCTTAGAAGTTTCTGTTATAGTATCTGACAGTTTTCAGGTAGAAATGAGCCATAAGATAATCCAAGATAAAATACTAGAGCATTAAACAAAACTGCAAGTGAATTTGTATACTCTTCCTATGTTAAAGCTAAGCATAAGAGTTTTTAAAAAAATGTAGACTGATTTAAAGTACATAAACATTTGGCAAAACTTTATTTCACTTAATTCTGATTTTTAATATGTTCTTGAAGTCACATAACTGGATATTAGTACAACTAATGTTTGAACTAAAATAGAGCTTAGCTACCATTTAGTCCAGTTTCTTCATTTTGCAGATAAAGAAACATTAAGGAAGAGAGAGTATTTGTTATGCAATTAATGGTACAACTAGGCTTGAAAGCCAGGGACCCAGGTCTCCAATTAGTGCCTCTTTTCTACCTCCATTGTTGTCCTGAGTAGAATCCAGCTGGGGGTGTTGTCTTTGGAATTTATTGAACTAGGATCTCAAACACTCAAGTTCTATTTTTGCTCTTGCTATTTGAGTTGTCATATCTTTAGCAAGACACTTAAGTATAGTGATGTTCAGTATATTCCATTAATAAACATGCACAAAAAAACTTGCTCTCTACTATCAATGGTGATTGTGAAGTTTAAATGAGATAAAATATGTGAAAATCTGAAATGGATAGTTTTATGTAAGTATAAGGTGGTATTACTGCTAACATAAAATTTTTGTGACATAATGTATTAGAAAGAAGAGAAAAATTGAGAGTATAGATACACTGGGATTTTAATCTTATATATCCATCTCTAAGTACTTGTGTCTGTAAAGTGGCTAATTGTATCTGACACATACCAAATCTCCAATAATTCTTCTTTTTATTTTTGATTTCAGTCTCCTTATCTGCAAAATGAGAAGGACTGGGCAAGATGATGGTTACAGACCAATCCAACTAAAATACTTAATGTGATTCAAATCTACCAGTAAGGTTAACTGCAACTAAAATTTCTGAGTCTATTAAGTGTATACTGTAGGCCACAGTACTAAGCAAAAACTGTAACCTAGACATTGTCCTTATGCTCTATATGGAGGAAAACAAACAAAATATTCTATTTTATAAAGCCCTGCTTACTAGCCCCTGAAATTTCCATGTCTCTCTTCTTCAGAGGTCATCTTCTCCCAAATTTAAAACTAGAATAAATATTTTTCTCATTTTCTTATTCCCACACGTACAAAAAACAAACTCCTTTAAAGGACATATACTTTGGCTTTGAATCCCAAATCATCTGCTCATGACTGAGTTGTTTGTACAAAGCATCAAACCCCTTAGGACTTCAGTTTTATAAATACATAAAATAAATGAGAGTATCAGCCTCTACTTTCTGGAGTTATGGTCAAGACTGAGTGAGATATCCTACATATGGTACACAGCCAAACCAGAGAGACAGCAGATGCTCATTTAACGTTAATTTCTCTCCTTCCCTTCACCATTAGGGAATTTGGTTCCACAAATAAAGCCAGACTCCTTATATTGGGGATGCTTCCCATGAAAATTACTTAAGGAAGAAAAGCACCTAGCAGCAGTCCAAACTATGGGAGTATTTTTACCAGTTGAAGATTTGTGGAAATGTGACTCATTGGCAGGACAAGGACCCAGGGCCAAGTCAAATAGATACCTTGAGTTAGGGATGTTACTGAAGAAGTAGGTAGGGGATATAAATGGAAGCTGACCATTTGAATTTTCTATCAGTGAGCCAAAATAATTGAATTACTTCATAGTGGAATTGCTTTACACTGAGTGAGGTCTGGCAGTTCAGAATCTAAATTCTCAAAAGGTGTCTGTGTAGAGGTCATTTTTTTTTCTTTTCTTGAGGGTCAGGTGTTTCTGACATGACTGAGGAAACTCTTTAAAGGAGTTAACCTAAAAAAAAAAAAAAGGAGTTAATCTGAATCCAAAAGAAATGGTCAAATTAAACTGCAAATATAAACTTCACAAGAAGTCACACATTTAAAGGAAATCTTTAGAGTAGTTGTATTTGTGATCATGCATCTCTATTAAAATGTTAAGTGGTATTTGACCTATATCCATAGCCCTTCTCTCCCTCTCCCTCTCTGGCTAATCTATTAGTGGCTATTTCTAATTGGTTTTTATTTAGAAAGTAGGCTATACTAAATCCTGTCTGAACTGCAATGTTGATCAAGATACTTGGATCTTTGATAGATTCATATTGAGCTGGGACCCAGGCTGACACAATTTCAGACCCTTTCAGTGTCTATTCTGGGTGCTTTTCCTCCAAATATTTCTATGACTCTGCAGTGATGGATTTTCCCTCTAAATGAGGGATTCTTTTTTTTTTTTTAAATGAGAGATTCTTAACATCAACTCTATACATTTTGACTGGATAATTCTTTGTTTGGGGTCGTCCTGTCCATTATAGAATATTTAGCAGTAGCCATGGTTTCTACCTGCTAGGTGCCGATAGCTGCCAAGCCCCCTAGTTGTGACAATCAAAACCTCTCCAGACATTGTCACATGTCCCCTGGGGAGCAAAATCATCCCAGATTGGCAATGATGGGCCCTAACAAAAGAAAAGCATGCTTATTTGCAAGCATAAAGTCTATTTACCTAAGTATGTATTGTCCTACATAAGATGTTCAGTTTTCAAAAAAATCATGAGGCATATACAACAGTTGGGGCAGGGAGGGACCATTTTGAAGACAAAAGCTGGCATCAGAGCCAGACTCAGGTATGACACAGATGTTGGAACTTTCAGATAGGATTTAAAATAACTATAATTAATATCTTAACAGCTCTACTGGAAAAAGTATACAGCATGCAAAATCAAATGTGTAATTTCAGGAGAACAGTGGAAACTATAAGAGAAATCAAATAGAAATGCCAGAAATCAAAAACAGAAATGAAGTTTCTGTTGAAATGAAGAAATGGGTTCATCAGTCAACACAACTCAAGAAAGAATCTGTGACCTTGAAGACTAGAGATCACATAAGCTGGAAGACACCTTGTGACAGAAATGTTTTTTTTGAAGTTTCCACTTAAAGAACAGTCTTCTAAGTACAATGGAGTAATTTATTCTCATTTATTCTCTCATTTACATTTTAGTTTTCTATTTTATTTCTATTTCATTTTCTAATTACTTTTCTTATTTACTCTTTCATTTATATTTTTGTTCCCTTCTCTGGGTCATATTATGTACTACCATTTCTTATACCTTATGACTTTCTCTTTGATTCCTTCTCAACTTTTTCAGAGTGCTTCTAAGGTATTTTTTTTTCATATACAGCATTTTAGTGGTTATAGTTTTATATGTTCAATATTGGCTTTGGTTTACCTCTACACTTAATTAAAGCCCTGGGTTCCAAATTTTGAAAATATTTCTTCAATGTCTTTTATATGTTCCAACATTGCTTATAAGAAAAGTGATATTCTGATTCTCTTCTTTTGTGGGAAGACTATTTACTTTTTCTTCATACTCTTAGGAAATTCTCTTTTTCCCTAGTGTTCTGATTTCTTCCAGAATTGATGAGGTATAGGTGGTTTTGTCATCACATCTATAGCATTTTTGGTGTTGAAGGGCTGAAGTGATGCCATTTAGAGGCGGCAGCCATTTTGTTGTTTATATTAAGCTAAGAACATCCCAAAGTGGTTCCTCCATATGCAAATAAGGGATTGGACATAAGCCAATAGAAGTGGTTCCTCCATATGCAAATAAGGGATTGGACATGAGCCAATAGAAGTGGTTCCTCCATATGCAAATAAGGGATTGGACATGAGCCAATAGAAGTGGTTCCTCCATGTGCAAATGAGGGATCGGATATGAGCCAATAGGAGTTATTGCTCTATATGCTAACAAAGGATAGAAAAACAACCGGTAAGGAAAACTCCCAGTTCAGTTTTCTGAACTGACCAACCCTCATCAGACAGCACAGCTTAAGTCACCTCAAACGCCAATCATTTTAAAGGTCGCCTATACGTGTAACCATGTGACTATGTACTCTTTGCGTGCGAAATTGCCTTTATAATCCCTGTAAAATTCCAGCTGGGGGCTTCCTCCTAGACTCCACTGTGTCGGTGTGTAGAACGAAGCCCAAGCTGCAGCTCGCCTGAATAAAGCCTTGCTTTTGCATTTTGGAACGTCTGGCTCTCGGTGGTCTTCTTGGTGGTGGTCCTGCGATCAGGGCATAACAGTGTGAGCCCTTTTAGTCCAAGACTGTATATTTATTACATACTGGGAATTATTCTTTGGCTTTTGAAAATCTTATTTATTTTATTTATCATTTTCTTTTCTTTGTATTCTCCTTCTGGAACTTAGATTTCTTTTCTAACTCTGCGCCTAATTTTGGAGTATCTTAACTTTTCCTTAATTTTCAGTAACTTTTTATTTCTACCACAAGTTCTGGGAGATTCCATTCATTTTCTAGATCACAAACTTGATAAGGCATATTCAGTTTTCTATTTAGTTGGTCCATTAGATCTGTTAGTTCAGCTATCATTTTTTTTTAATTTTAAGAATTATTTCTGTTTTAATCTTCAGGGAACATTCTCCTATATTTTTCCTTACTTATAGTAGTATTTTTTTGCATTATAGATGAAAATTCTATCAACTTTCTGTAAATGCATTAATTTAGAAATATGTAAAGATTCTGTTCACTGATTATTTTTTTTCTTCTCTGAGGTCAGTTGTTATGTATGCTCTGTTTTCGTTCTTCCCATTTAGGGGTTTTGGTTTTAATTGAGGTCATTGTTTGGTTCTAGGCTTCCCTGTCTTAAAACATTTTTTGAATCTTGAGAAAAATCTCAAAATAGGAAGAAAGACTTACCTCAATAGATTATGAGTGGAAGGAGAAAATTCTCCCTCCTGCTCTGTCATCTTATATGTGATAATTTGCACCAGTGTCATTAGATTTGACTCTGGTGGTGGAATGGTACATGTTGCATGGAGGTGGAACTAGAGGCAGCATCCTACACTGACTCTTCCTGATGCCCAGCATGCTGAGGTTCTTGTCCATTCTCTGAGCCTAGTTCACCAGGCTTCCCATTGATTCTGTGAGCTAGCTAAAACCTTTTCAGCAAAATCTTCTACTATTTAAGGACTTAATTGCCTGAAAGAACTCTAACTAGTTTGGTTTTCCTTTATTGACCTTCACAGAAATATGTGTAGGAGTATGGGCATACCTCATTTAATTGTGCTCTGCAGAGATTGCATTTTTTACAAATTGAAGATCAGTGGAACCCCCTGCAGTAAGCAAATCTACAGGGGCCTTTATCCAAAAACATTTGTGCACTTCATGTCTCTAGGTCATATTTTGGTAATTCTTACAATACTTTAAACTCCTTCATTACTATATTTGTTACAATGATCTATGATCAGTGATCTTTGATGTTACTATTGTAATTGTTTTGGAGTACCATGAAGTGTGTTCATATAAGACAGTGAAGCTTAATAAATGTTTGTTTTCATATTGCTCCACTGACCAGCCACTCCCCCATCTTTCTCCTTCTCTTTGGGCCTCCCTTTTCCCTGAAGCATGACCATATTGAAATTAGGCCAGTTACTAACCCTACAGTGGCTTCTAAGTGTTCAGATGAAGGGAAGAGCTTCACATCTCTCATTTTAAATCAGAAGCTAGAAATAATTAAGCTTGCTGAAGAAGACATGTTGAAAGCAAGTTAGGCCAAAAGCTAGGCTTCTGTAATCAAACAATTGGCCAAATTGTGAATACAAAGGAGAAGTTTTTTTTTTTTTTTAAGATTTTATTTATTTATTTGTTAGAGAGAGAGAGAGCAAGCACAGGTAGACAGAGAGGCAGGCAGAGGGAGAAGCAGGCTCCCCGCCAAGCAAGGAGCCCGATGTGGGACTCGATCCCAGGATGCTGGGATCGTGACCTGAGCCGAAGGCAGCCACCCAACCAACTGAGCCACCCAGGCGTCCCTAAAGGAGAAGTTCTTTAAGGAAATTTAAAATGTTACTCCAGTGAATGCTAAGAGAGAAGAACAGCCTTATTGCTTGATATGGAGAAAGTTCAGTGGTCTGTATAGAAGATCAGGCCAGCTACAACATTTCCTTAAGCCAAAGCCCAGTCCAGAGCAGGGCTCTAAGTCTCTTCAGTTCTGTGGAGCCTGAGATGAGAAAGGTTAGGAAACTGCAGAAGAAAAGTTTGAAACTTACAGGAGTTGGTTCATAAGGTTCAAAGGGAAGAAGACATCTCCATGACATGAAGTACAAGGTGAAGGAGCAAGTGCTAGTGTAGAAGCTGCAGCAAATTATCCAGAAGATCTAGCTGAGGTAGTTAATGAAGGTGTCTATGCTAAACAACAGATTTTCAATGTAGATGAAATAGTCTTTTACTGGAAGAAGATGCCTTCTAAGACTTTCATTATTAGAGAGGATTAGTCAAAGCTTTAAATGATAGGCTGACTTTTAGGGTTAATGTACCTTGAACTTGAAGCCAGTACTTACTTACTGTTCTAAAAATTCCTAGGGCCCTTAAGAATTACACTAAATCTACTCTGCTAATGCTCTAGAAATGAACAACAAAGCCTGGGTGACAGCACATCTGTTTACCACATGGTTTACCAAATACTTTAAGCCCACTGTTGAAAGCTACTGTTCAGAAAAAAAAATTTCCTTCAAAATATGACTTCTCATTGACAGTGAACCTGGTTACCCAAGAGCTCTGATGGACATGAACAACAAGTTTCATGTTATTTCCAGGTCTGCCAATGTAACATCCATTCTGCACCCCATGATTTGAGGAGTAATTTTGACTTTCAAGTTTTCTAATTTAGAAATTTTCTAAAACTATAGCTGCCATAGATAGTGATTTCTTTGATGGATCTGGGCAAAGTAAATTGAAAACCTCTGGAAAGAGTCACCATTCTAGATACCATTAAGAATAATAATGGTTTGGTGCCTGGGTGGCTAAGGTGGTTAAGCGTCTGCCTGTGGCTCAGGTCATGATCCCAGGATTAAGGGATTGAGCCCCACATCGGGCTCCCTGCTCAGCAAGGAGTCTGCTTCTCCCTCTGCCCCTTCCTCCATGCTCTGTCTCTCTCTCCCTCTCTCTCTCTTAAGTAAACAAAATCTTTAAAAAAAATAATCATAATTCATAGGAAGAAGTCAAAATATCAACATGAACAGGAGTTCGGAAGAAGGTGATTCCAGCCCTCATGACTTCCAGGGGTTCCAGACTTCAGTGGAGGAAGTAACTATAGATGTAGTGTACATAACAAAAAGAATTAAGAACTAGAATTAGAAGTGGAGCCTTAAAGTATGACTAAATTGCAACAATCTCATGATCAGACTTGAATAGATGAGGAGTTGCTTCTTAAGGATGAGCAAAGAAAATGGTTTCTTGCCATGGAATCTATTCCTGGTGAAGATGCTGTGAAGATTGTTGAAATAACAACAGAGGATTTAGAATATTACATCAACCTAGTTGATAAAGCAGTGTCAGGGTTTGAGAGGACTGACTCCAGTTTGAAAGAAGTTCTGTGGATACATGCTGTCAAACAGCAATGCATCCTACAGATAATTTCTTCATGAAAGGAAGAGTCAACTGATATGGCAAACTGCTTTGTTGACTTATTTTAAGAAATTGCCAGAGCCACCCTGATCAATCACCAGCATCAACATTGAAGCAAGAACCTCCATCAGCAAAAGATTATGACTCACTGAAAGCTCAGATGATGGTTAGCATTTTTTTAGCAATAAAATATTTTTAAATTAAGGTACACACATTTTTAGATGAGATATTATTGCACCCTTGATACACTATAGTATCATCTAGACATAAATTTTATATCCATTCGAAAACCAAAAAATTCCTTTGACTCTATTGCAATATTTGCTTGTGGTGGTCTGGAACTAAATCTGCAACTGTATGCCTGCAGTTTTCTTAAGTGCAATTCTGGTAATTGTATGGGCCCCTTTCTCCCAATGACTACTTATGAGAGGGATGCCTTAGTTTTTGTGTATGTCAAGAGGTTTGGAGTGGCAACTTTCCCATATGAGGGAAGAGCATGGTGCCCTATATCTGGCATAGTAAGGAAAGCTTTGCACTGAGGGGTGGCAAGTTTTAGTCAATTTCACTTCTGAGCAAAAGTACCTTTCTCTATCCTGCCCAATCCCCTCCATTCTCCTCTCTTGTGTGTTTAGTACAGATGTGGTAATAGTCATAACTCTGGTCTTTTTTTCAAGTCTCTGTTCATAGCTCCTGGATGTAATAAACAGGAACTGGGAAGGACCCAGCCATCCTGTTTGTTAAGAATGTAATTCTTTTATCATTGTATTGCTTGAATCTGTGCTTGAAGCTCTCTTGTATCTTGCACTGTGGTTTCTACTGCTTAGATTTCATCACTAATTAATTACATCTGTTTTGTCTTATAAAATATCTTATAATGCTTAGACCTCTGATGTCACTTCTTTTCCATATCTAACATACTACCTCAAAATCATTTTTTAAAATAATTTTCTACATTCCAGTGGGAACTTGGGAGAGAAGAGAGAGAAGTAGATGTGTTCCAGTACCATCTGGTTTTACCATTACATGAAATTTCCAATGACTCTCAATTCTGACTGCACTTCAGAGTGCTTTTAAAAAACACCAGTGCCTGAGATGCAGGCCTGAATATGATGATTTATCTGGAATGGAACCCAGGTATCAGGAGATTTTTAAAGCTCCCTAGATGACTGCAATGTGGAGTCAAGTTACAGAACAACTCTCTAAGCAAATATATGGCCATGTTTAAGTAGAGGAGTGAATTCTCAAACTTCAGTGTCTTAAAGAATACCAGAGGAGATTCTGGGGCTCCTTATCTAAGATGCTGGTTAGGTAGGAGTCTGATCGTTCCTTCTATGTTAAATATCCTCAAGGGGAACAGGGACCTGATTCTTTCAGCAATTTCTGAATAATTATCTTTCTGTCTTTATTTTTGTGTAATTTGGAAGGCCCTCACCCTTATACTTACCAATCACAGATAAAGATAATTTGATACATCTTCAAAATCTTCGGTGTTGTAAACAAGGAAACTACCCACCAACATTCAATTGAAGTTGACATGTAATATGCACCTTACATGTCATCCCCAACCAAACCCATCTGAGAAATACTTAATACCAAATGGCTTATCTTCTTAGGACACTTTAATTAGCAATAATCGCGCCTCCGATAAACCTCATTGGCTACGATACTGCCACTGCGCAAAGCTTTCTTAGGACACTTTAATGATCCATTTGGGATTACATATTTTTCAAAGGCAGTCAAACAGTTTTTCAAAATTAGTGATTTGTTAAACAATAGTGATAATCACAGACATAATTTTCATCAAGGAAAATAGGGTAGTCATTCCTTCATATTTGAAGAGCTACATTATATATTGCCATTTTTTTTCAAGATAAAAATCAGTAAAGGGACCCAATTTGTTACTCTTCACAGAGAATATGATTCCTTAAAGGTCAAAAGGAAGAGAGATCCTTGAACTAACTGAGTTTAGTACTTCTCTAAAATTAGAATATACTTAAAAGCTCGAAGACTTCTTTTCAGAAGATTTTGTGGGATGTAACTGAAGAAACTTTTTCCATTCTGGTGATTTTTAACCAACATGGAAGTAAAGTGCTTCCAAATAGCTTGGCAAACTAGAAGATCAAATATTTTCAAATTTTATAAAAACTTTAGACATTAAATTTAAAGTTTTTTTATAGCCTACTATCTAAGACTATATTTTCCACAAACTAAAATTTTAATTTTTATACAAGTCCATTTTAATCACCTAACCTCAAAATCAGGAAAACCAAAATACAATTTTAAAATTTTAAATACAAATAATTCTTTCATGTTTATATTAGCACTATGAAAAAAGTGGGCTGTCTGATTTTTTAAATCCCATTATGAAACATGCATTTAAATTCTACATGAAATGTGTAGTCCCTTTTAGTCATAATCTATTTTATATAACTTCACATTTAATTTATTAACTTTTAATTATATATTACAGAAGCAGCCAAAAAAAATTTCTTCTGTTTATTGCTGGAAATTTTTCCATAGAAATGCAGAACATTTTGAGAGTATGTAATTAAGAAATCAGTATCTAAAATTTCACTTAAAAAGATAAGGCAAAGGCATGCATTTATACCCTCTCTATGAGATTCATAAAATCTTCCTGGGAAACATTTTCTGGTGCATTGCAAGGTGGGAAATTCAGATTAATTTTCATCATCATAACTAGATCAAAAAAGCATTTCAGAAAAAGGTGATACTGCCTAAAAGATTGAGTACCAAAATATGGGGAAAGAGTATGTCAAAATGTATAGGGATAATATATATTAACTATGCAAATGTTAGTTTGAAAGAACATGAACACAAAGGAGGGGCACCTGGGTGGCTCAGTCAGCTAGGCATCTGCCTTCGGCTCAGATCATGATCTGAGAGTCTTAGGATGGAGCTCTACATCAGGCTTCCTGCTCATTGGGGAGTCGTCTTCTCCTGCCCCCACTGCTCCTCACCCTGCTCATGCTCTTTCTTGCTCTCTAATAAATAAATTAAAACCTTAAAAAAAATAAAACAAGGGATTCATTCACTGATCAGCAGATGTTTCTCAAATGACAACTAGAATCTAGGCATAGCCCTACATGCTAGATATGCAAGAGTGGGCATTAAAACAAAAGTCTCTCTTGTCATGTGGCCCTTGGTCTACTGGAATATGCATGCATCAATTAAATAATTACTAAACAATTATATAAACACAAGCTGTGCTAAGTTCTATGAAGTTACCTGGTACTATAAATGTGTGGAACTAGTTGGTTCAGGAAGCAGAGACTCTTAATAAAATCCAATAACTTAATACTTTTGGTAAAAAAAAAAAAAGTTCAAATTTATCAAAATCCATCTGAATGCATTTAATCAACAGAAGACTCACTCCTATAGTTGAATTAAGGAAGAAAAAACTTGAAAATTCCCAAAAAATGATCATGACAAACTATGGTTAATATACATGGAAATGTTATATGTTTAGACATCTGTTATTGATCCTAGAGGTATTCTCTGAAGGGAGTTTCTGTATCTGAAAAATGAGCCTTTTTGATGTATTTAAGTTCAAGGAAAGAAATAAAAACTTGGTAAGAATGTAATGATAATAAGCTTCATCTTGAATGAGAACTTTGAAACAGAGGAGAAACCTGACCATAAACCTTGGGCTAATTCTGATTATTATCTGGGCTATTATATTTTTTATTGATATATTTCTAATAAGTAAGATAAAGTTGAATTAAATTATGTGTATGTTTTCCAGCATAGAGCAGGTAAATGAAACAAAATATCTAAGGTACTGACATCTATCATTATTTTTGATAATAGTGAGCAAGTTAAATTACTTGTGAAATTTGTTAACATGGAATATGCTGACTTATCCTAACTTACAAGGATATCTTAAAATACTACCAGTTATTAAGCTTTTCGGTTGTCAAATGGATAAAAGTATAAATTCAATAATAAAACTGTTCTTTGAATTTTAGGTATCTTAAAAATTTATTTCTAGAATTCAAAGGAAGTTGATGGACAATCTACATGATATAATATGCTAATTATGTAAACTGCAAAACTAAAATAATGCATATAAGATATATGTACTTAAATTATTTTTTAACCAAATCTTTAAAACAAGCAGTGTTTCATTCCTGGCCCTCAAGGCAGGAGAAAATATTCTTGCACAGAAATAAAAGACCCTCTCTACATTAATTATTTAAAGGGCATGAACAGGAATCTTACAAGCTTCCAAAAAAGAAAAAAATCAGACAAAAACAACCTCATGAATTTTCAACAGAAGTTACCACCTGTGGCTAATAAAATACATAGCCAGAGCAGAATCTAGCATTCCTCACAAATATTTGAATCTCTTTAACCATTTAAAGGCTTTTTCCCCCCCAATTAGTTACTTTACTGCACTTGGAATCACTGGGATTTTGAAGTACATATATTCAGTAAATTTATATTTATTATTTAGGGAGTGCCAACTCAATCCATGGAAAGTTGTGAATGATTATATCTATTTGCTTTAACATTAAGTTAACAAAAACAGTGAGAGTATGCAATTCACTATTTGGATTTTTCTGTTCCCAAGTTCATGATAAGGAGAATGTTGGTAACATTTAAAGTTCAAAAACATAGTATAAACATCCTAAAAACTGAACAGGTTTGATAATGCCATAAGATACTGACAAGACAGGGTGCCTGGGTGGCTCAGTGGGTTAGGCCGCCGCCTTCGGCTCAGGTCATGATCTCAGGGTCCTGGGATCGAGTCCCGCATCAGGCTCTCTGCTCAGCAGGGAGCCTGCTTCCCTCTCTCTCTCTGCCTGCCTCTCTGCCTACTTGTGATCTCTCTCTGTCAAATAAATAAGATCTTTAAAAAAAAAAGATATCGACAAGACAAAGAACTAGAAGCAAATTCACTTATTTATAATTAAATATGATAAAACATTTTTAATTATTGTGACTCTAACATAGAAATAGGTAATGTTTTCCATGCTTTTTAATAAAGTTCTTTTTTTTATATTTATGCATGTAAACTCAGAAAATTAAGAGTGTTTCTGTCAATGACTCATATATCTTATTTTTTTTACCAGTTAAGTGAAAATTAGTATGATGTTTTCAAAATTGCCTATGGAAAAATCATTGAGTAAGTATATTTAGGAATCAACTATAAGTTGTCAAAGTCTACTAAATATTCAGGCTTGGATATCATGTTGCAGGAGGAGAAAAATAAGAATCATAGGTTAGACACCAAAAACCCTATCTTCTTAATGAGAAAATAGGAAAGAAAACATCTTTCTTTAACCACTGAAAAGCTTGTGAAGTTTTTTCTAGATTTGAAA
This sequence comes from Taxidea taxus jeffersonii, assembly GCA_003697995.1. NCBI lineage: Eukaryota > Metazoa > Chordata > Mammalia > Carnivora > Mustelidae > Taxidea > Taxidea taxus. The sequence goes on along the minus strand of ML099867.1, from coordinate 4,943 downwards.
TTTAAATGTAAGGACTACATAATAGGCCTTTAGCTTTCATATTTGTGTTTAATGTCAAGTATCTGAGTCTATCAAAATACCAATCATCAGTATCATCAAGAAATAATCAAAACATAATGTGAAAAAAACAAAAGGTGAAAAAATAGGGAGTTGGAATAAGATCTGAGATTAAACACCTCATTTAGGGGATGACTGGGTGGCTCAGTGGGTTAAAGCCTCTGCCTTTTGCTCGGGTCATGATCCCAGGGTCCTGGGATTGAGTTCTGCATTGGGCTCCCTGCCAAGCGGAGAGCCTACTTCCTCTTCTCTCTCTCTCTGACTGTTTCTCTGCCTACTTGTGATCTCTGTCTGTCAAATGAATAAATAAAATCTTTAAAAAATATAAAAATAAAAACTAAACACCTCATTTAATATAAGGTAGAGGGAATGAAAAGGAAACAATGCCAGGAAATATCCTGGTATTAAAATTCACTAATAAAACAACCACCACAAAAATACAAAGTATCTTAGAACTGCTGGCCATGTTTTATGGTATTAAGCATATCAAAACACATAGGAAACCGTTAAAAAAAAAAAGAAGGTGGGTCATTTACTTACATGAAAATTCATACATTTAAATGTCTTACAAAAATATTAAAAGGATTAAAATGAGTGATTTAGGGGAGGAGTCAAGATGGCAGAGAAGTAGCAGGCTGAAAATAGAAGGAGAGATAAAAAGCTTCCAGAACAAACAAAAACTGAAAGAGTTTGTAAACACCAAACCAGCTCTACAGGAAATATTGAAAGGGGTCCTCTAAGCAAAGAGAGACCCTAAAAGTATTATCAGAAAGGAACAGAGACAATATATAGTAACAATCACCATACAGGCAATACAATGGCACTAAATTCACATCTCTCAATAGTTACCCTGAATGTAAATGGGCTAAATGCCCCAATCAAAAGACACAGGGTTTCAGAATGGATAAAAAAACAAAACCCATCCATATGCTGCCTACAAGAAACTCATCTTAGACCTGAAGACACCTCCAGATTGAAAGTGAGGGGGTGGAAAACAATTTACCATGCTAATGGACATCAGAAGAAAGCTGGGGTGGCAATCCTTATATCAGATCAATTAGATTTTAAGCCAAAGACTATAATAAGAGATGAGGAAGGACACTACATCATACTCAAAGGGTCTGTCCAACAAGAAGATCTAACAATTTTAAATATCTATGCCCCTAACATGGGAGCAGCCAACTATATAAACCAATTAATAACAAAATCAAAGAAACACATTGACAAGAATACAATAATAGTTGGAGACTTTAATACACCCCTCACTGAAATGGACAGATCATCCAAGCAAAAGATCAACAA